>JAJLRJ010000003.1:26764364-26824364 GCA_024195265.1 Dendrophyllia cribrosa | reverse complement strand
CTATTCCATTTCATGTTTGTATTTTTGGCGGTCTCGGCGCGAATCATTTGATGTAACACTAAACCATTTCACATTACGCTAAACCATTCGGTGTCACGCTAAACCATTTGACATTACGCAAAACCATTTGGTGTCACGCTAAACCATTTGACATTACGCTGAACAATTGCACATCACGCTGAACTATTTCACATTATGCTAAACCATTTGATGTTTCGTTAAACCATTTCAAATCACGATTAACCATTTGTCGGTAGGATAAACAATTTAACACTACGTTAGACCGTTTGGTATTGCACTAAATCATCTCACATGACGCTGAACCATTTGAGACTTCACTTTGTCGTTTTAACATTGGACACTAGACCGGTTTTCATTTACTTTCACCAATTCCACTTAGTCTGTGTGGTTTTACAAACGGTTGCTGAACTATTTACATTTAGACTTGATCATTTGTGTCTATATTGTACCGTTTCGACAACGGCGACTATACGGTTTGTAAACTGTCTAAACCATTTATTGGTTGAGTATTTCATTCCACCAAAGACAACCTGTCCAACTACATTTTAACTATATTACTTCTAGATCATCTATACCAACTTACAAAACACCATTGAACCATTCATGTTTATTCTAAGTCGTTTGCAATGTTTGTATTTTTGGCGGTAACGGCCGCCCATACCTGTGGTAATAACACCTAGAACAACAAGATGACACACTCCATATATAACTAGGAGTGACACGCAGTCAATAATTCAATAATTTGCCGGGTATCTATTTCGTCTTAGACCAAGCGAAATAATCGATGTTTAGAACGTTTAGAGGTTTAAAACTTCGAATATCGACAGCTTAATCAAAACTATGTATTTCAAACTGCAACATTTAATATCTCTTCGTTATTGATGCCGAGTTCGGACACTAAGCAACCGATTCCAACGATGATTTCCCAATTCAGAAATCTCTAGCTGACGATCGCAAATACGAATGCGAACAGATATCTAACGTTTTGATTTATATCTCCCGTGGAAACAGAAATGGTATTTTCCCCAACAGTATGAAATGGTAGCTACTATCATCCTTACCGTATTTTCAAATGCTTTTCACTTCGAATTCTCCGCACAACAATCTCCAGTCTTTTGAGATCCACAACAGTCGTACAATAATTTCAAGCAATTCGGGCGTGTCACAGCACAGGCGGCGCAAGCTCACTATCAGAAAACCAGGACGTGACCGTTGCTTTATGAGCGGTATTGTGTTACAAAGATTCGATTTATAAAGGTTTGTATGGGAACTCGACGGTTTTGCATCAAAACTTAAAAATTCGAATCGTATGTGAATAAAATTGACTTACCCTGTTGCTGTGTTGTATTCTTTGTTGTTTGCCTGCTCCTCGGGGCGATTTAACGCGATTTCGGCGAGTTATCATTATTTGGGTGTTCCACTGCTTTTAAGTTTTGATGCAAAACCGTTGAGTTCCCATACAAACCTTTATAAATCGAATCTTTGTAACACAATACCGCTCATAAAGCAAGGGTCACGTCCCGGTTATCTGATAGTGAGCTTGAGCCGCCTGTGGTCACAGTGATATGTGTATCCTCGTGATATCTGTATCCCCGTCATATATGTACCCCCCCCCCCCCCCCTTCCAATATGGCCCCCCCCCCCCCAGAAATTCTGGCAATTTTAATTAAAACTCCTTGTTGTTAGATATAGTTTTCATGTATTCGAAATCCAAACAACTATTTACTGCAGCCGATGTTCTTCTAGGAAAACCCGAAACAAACAAAACGAATCGAAATTCACCAATCACATCAACGTCTGAAATCGTTATGTTTGCTGAGACGTCCGTTCGATCTGTTTAAAGTCAACGGATGAAGAGTGAATGCCAAAATCGTGCTTGGAATCTTGTGTTCTTGAAAGGCGTGATGATGTTTTCTCAAGAACCTACCAAAAAGAAAGCAAAGCAATCCGTGTGTAAACAAAATTCTATTTTATCGTGGGTTACTGAAGTAAACGAACCTGTGACTGTCGAAAGAAGTCAACCCAGTGACTGTGTCCCAGATGAAGCACCCCACCAAGACCTTCGGTAATGATCCAAAGAAGAGGTCATTTCAACCTGAGTGGTTTGGGCGATTCAAGTGGTTACACTACGACCACAAGCGAGAATTCGAGGTGTTCAAAGTATGATGACAACTTTTAGTTTTTACTTTGGCTGTTCTTTAGGGGAGCAACTTTTAAAACAAACTGACAATCTGAGTCGCGCTTTGCAGGATTCGTCCACTTCAGCAGCTCAAGGGAACAGACTTGCCCAGGATGTGATGAAAACTATATCGAAAGATTGAAGTGATACTTCATTTGATCTGTTTTGGGCTCGAATTTTGCAGCGCAAAACCGCTGAAGTTCAGGACATTGAAGACCCGAAGCTACCCAGGTCGCACAAAGCTCCAGTGCGGCAGGAGCTTGGAGAGCAGAATACACATTACTTTTCCCAAACCCCCCAAAGATCATAACAAACAAATCTATTTTGCTGCGATAGATAATACAACTCAATGCATCCTTCACGCTTTGACCAAGCGGCCGTTTCAAGATCTACGAGAACGTCCAAGAGCTTCTTTTGAAGTCGTTTGCTGGTGAAGCACGAGATGACGAGTTTACTCAAATGTTCAACACGTATGGTGAAGATTTGGATCCTTTTAAGTTAGAAGGGCAGCTACTACTCTTATCCACAACTGCAGAGTCTATGGGATTTGAAACGTCTCATTTCAATGTTAATGATGTCACCTTCTTCCAATCTCTCGATGGCCTCCCGCAAATTACTTTTAAGTGAAGTTTGCACGCTGGGAAGGTTGCTTCTGGCGATACCGGCAACAAATGCCGTCAGTGAAAGATCATTCTTTGCTTTGAAGCGAGTCAAAACTTGCTTACGATCAACAACCGGTGATTCCAGACTTAATCACTTGATGCTACGCTTCATGTGCACAAGGAAAGGATAACAGAGAACAGGTCTGGCAAATTTCAGTACTGCCAATGATATTGCAGGAAAGTTGTCCTTGGTCTCGAGGTCCGTTCAAACAGTTTAAGCGGCGGTGGGAGGTAGGGGGGGGGGGGGGGGGTGGTGTCTGGTTGTGATCCCTGCACCACTCGCTCGGGCCCCCCCCCCCCCCACAAATTTATGGCTTGCTACGGGCCTGTCTTCACCACAATAAATACAATGGCTATCAGATTTGATGCGGAATTTACAAAGTTCCTTTCTGGTAACAACTATCCGATGGATACATTTAAAATGAAATTTCTTCGTCTCCTGAAAGGAGGCATTTGCTCCGGGCGTGCGCGTTACTAAAATGAACTATTGCCCATGCCCAGCTTTTTTATTAGCGTCTTTTTATGAGCTTGATTGGAGTGAAATTCAGGTCTTTCCATTTCATTACAACATTTCTATTCTGGAAGCCTATAAAAATAAATACTTTCGCGAAAACACAATTTTGTGAAAACTTGCTTTCGTCAGTTTTTACTGCGAGGCATTTAAAATTGTATTGTGCTGCCTACCAGTCCCGCCATTCGCTTGAGGAAGAGTTCTTTTGCTTGTTTGTTTTGTCGTGTTTAGTTTAAAATTTCAACTTCAAATGCATTTTTTCTTTGAGAATGTTCATTGATACTCACTCTGCCATTAACAAAGATTGATACTCCTGGGGTGGGATTGCTATACAAAAGTGATGAAGTGCTCATCAGAATTTTTAAAACAAAGCCTGTGGAAACTTTGGGATGACTGACTGTATATTAAAGGTGTAAACTAGGAGGTGACTATAGGTGAAAATTTGCGGGTGACTATCTTGATATTAAGGGTATAAATTAGGGGGTGACAATAATATTGTGGCAGTCTTGATATTGAAAAAATGTGCTTCTAATATCTTATTTAATTTAAAACATACAGGCGTAAATGTGAGATATGATGGGACTGGGTGTATGACGAAAGTGAGGTTATAATGGGAATGGGGGTACGATGGGAATGGAAATTTGATGGAAATGGGGAGTTGGTGTGTGATACGGTGAAAATTTGGGGATGACTGTCTGGATATTAAAGGTGTAAACTGATAGGTGACTATAGGTGAAAATTAGGGGGTGACTATCTTGATATTAAAGTGCAGATTAGGGGTTGACAACAATACTGTCACAATATTAAGAACTGTGCTTCCAATATCATATTTAATTTTGAACATATATACAGGCGTAAATGTGGGACATGATGGGACTGGGGGTATGACGGAAGTGAGGTTATGACGAGAAAGGGAATGTGATTGGAAATTTGATGCAAATGGAGAGTGTTTGTGTGACATATTCAGGGTATACTAAATGCAATATTACGTTTCCATAACTGTAATTTTATCAAAAAGATATTAAGACATTAAAAGGAATGGGAGTATGATAGAAATGGTGTTACATGTATGATAGAAATGGGGGTGTATTAGTAATAGGAGTATAATAGGAAAGGGGGATGATGGAAATGGTGCTATATAAATAACTGATAATATTTAAAAGCTATATTTATTTTTGTTTATTGTTTTTCAGATGAGGGACTTTTAATATACCACAGATAGCTCACAGACCTATACAGAAATTATTGATGCACAAGGAGTTTTTTTTTTTTAAATTACATTGTAGAAGTAATGAATTATTATTTTTTGACATATATCTGAAAAATAAACCTCTTTTGAGAACAAGGTAATCAAAACAACACTTTTCTTTTATGAGCTTTAAAGCTGTTAATTTGTGCCCTTTAGTTATCAACAGGATACATGAATACAGGACAAATTCAACAATGGAAAGTAGCACTTTTTGCGGGTCGAATGAAATAACATGTTTTTTGAATTTTCTTTTCTTCAGATCTCCCCAACCCAAAACATCGCGCTGATATACAGGAAAGTTTGCAAAGCAGTTTTTCGTGTTTCGGCGAGAAGAACACGTTCCCAGTAGATATTGTATTGAATCGTGAAATTGAAACTGGTCGGTTGAAGAGGCGATGTTTGTCGTGATGTTTTAGAGCCACTGAACCCGCATTTTATCGGCAACAGAAAGAGGTCCTGAGGCGAATAAATACTGAACTGATTATCGTCTGAATCCCAAAACTCGGGTATCCTACGGTACATCGAAAAAAGCTTGACATATTTGGGATCCCGTGATTAAACGAATTATCGAGTAAACTGGCTATGCATTCAACTCGTATCTGTACATAATTTGTGCGAGTTGTGATTTGTGCCTCGACGGAAAGCTTCAGAGCCGTTAGGGAACGAGTCATCATCTCTGAACGTTTTCTCAACTTCATTTCGCGATAATAGCACCAACAAAAAGGCCATCAAACACAGATTTAACAGAGATCTCCATATCTTTTTAACTTTCGAAAACACCTGAACACAGGCCGTCTGTCAAAAGAGAGCCCGCTTAAAAAGACGCCGCTGACCAGGAAGAGCGCTTTGCAAGTTGTGAGAACATCGTTTCTCGGTCCCAGTCCTTTTTTCTATCTCCCCCCCCCCCCCCCCCCTCCCCCCCCCCCCCCCCCCCCCCCCCCCCCCCGCTGCGTACACCCATTATGTAGCAGCCATGTTCTGTCACGCGTGATCAGTAAACCAAAAGACTGAAGTGAACATTTGAATATTTCTTTGTAACGTCCGAGATTTGAATGAAACCTTGAAGATCTTTCTGGAAAACACTTTAAAAGTCACGAGATAACGGAAAAATAACTTTACTACACGCATAAAAAAAATATATATTGTTCGGATATGTAACATTTCAAATAATATGATATTTTGTTGCTCTTTGTTTCCGAAAATGCGGTAAAATTCTCACGGGAATTCCGAATCTCGGAATGAATTTACAGAACCGACACGTAAACTTGAAAAATCCATTCAAATTTTCAAAAACACTGGTCACGCGTGACGGAGCATGGTTGTAAAAGCTCCTGTCTGTGACTTACAAGTGGAAACCTTAGAACTGGGAAACACCCTATTTAGTAAGATCCTTCCCAATTCTAAGATTTCCACCTGTAAACAACTACTGTGTTATGCTGTTTGGGGCTTTAACACAAATCTACATTTCTAAATGTAGAAGAGCACATCAATTGTAATAAGTATGAGTATCGTGTGTCCCTTTAGCTTCCGTCTTTCATCAATTTTGATGCTTGTTGTCTCAGCAGGCTGTTGCTGTACCAGAGATTGAAGATGATCAGCCTAGAAACTCTGTTACTTTCTCCCACTAAGAATGATGAACTCTAAAGAAAACCATGAGCTGATGCAGTTGTAATAACTTTCTCTAAGATGGGTACACTCGGAAATGCTCTAGCTGTGTAACCTGACACTACAAATCCGTGACGTCAGAGTATGAACAGATTATTTCTTGTTATCTCAGAGCCTGACACAGGCTAACTTGTACTCTATACATTTTGCATGAACAGTGTCTATCTTAATAGAGGTATTTCAACCTGAACTCGGTGTTCGTTTTCATTTCACAAAGGTGTTTGCCTAAAACAGAGGTTAGAAACAGACAAGTGGAATTCTTATAACAGGTGTCCCCCTTGCAGTGATGCCCACTTTGAGAGAGTTGTCTGTATTCTATTTCCATAGGAGCCCATATATATGCTCCTGATTTCCGATAGTTCTTTTTAGTTTCTTGTTTCTGGCTCAACGATTCTGAACAAAAAAGCATTGTTGAGCTTACAGAAACGGTCACGTATCCTGTAATTCAAAGAGGCTAGGGAGGAGTTCAGCGGAGTAAGACACAACAGGAAAGAGCGAGGCATCCAGTTCGGGTAAAATGTAATGCTGATTATTATAAACTGTACAAACCACTACCCCTTTCTTAAAAGCGCTTTTAACTCAACCTAACACACCCCCGAAGCTAGAGGTCTATACTACCGGTACTTTCATTCAATTAAAGTGCCCCTGTGATAAAATTTTTGATTTTCATTTTTTTACATTTTCGTTTACAATTAGACTTTCTTACTCATCTTGCCAAATTTCAATTCATTACGAACATCAGAAGTCATTTTATTTTAACATTTATTTCCGAGAATTCACGGCCGCCATTAATCAACCTTGTTCCAAGGCTTGGTTGCGAATGGGATAAAGTGACGTCAAAGACTCAAACATTCCTCACGGGTTGAAATTATAATAACAATAAGCATTGAAAATCACGCGAAAAGCAACAAAAACTTTGGACTAGTAGTATGTACAGTGCTAACCGGGGACCACCCCGACATATTAAAATAAGGCCTCCTCGCCGGCTCGGAGCCCTTATTTTAATATGTCGGGGTTGTCCCCGGTTAGCACTGTACATACTACTAGATGTTAGCAATCTTACACACAACCCGACAGCACAACCCACACCGGCCTGGTATAGCCAATTGAAGAAACGTAAACACTGTATATATACCCCCAACATGGCAATGGCAAACGCTGCACCAAACTTCAACAGAGCACATGCTGGCTACCACGGATGGCTTGCCAGTTACCGAATGGATGTTCCACCTGATCTTGGCAGAAAGGATCTTCTTCTGTTTCACAATGAAGTCCTTGACAATATGCTCGGCGTCATAGAAGAGCAATCCTACGAACTTGGGCCCTTGAAGTTTCAATACACAGTCTTACTAGACATTAAGAAGCAGACAGACGAAGGTGAAGTTAGGGAACAATGCTATGTAGGAGGAGATGGCAACCCAACCATCCAAAACGTTTTCAATCGCAAAGAAGTAAAAAGAAAACTCAGGGCCAGAATAGACCAACTTAGAGAGAAAGTCGCTGGATGGACAGAAAGAGGTTCAGGATGGGTCTTTGACGGTATCAGAACTGTCTTTCTCGACTTCTCTAGAAACAATCCAATAAGAGGCGGTTCATATATCCCTCTACCACCAAAGCTCAAGGTAAAGCAAGCCATCATAAACGTCAAAAACAGAGATGATTCTTGCATTAAGTGGGCTTTGAAATCAGCATTCTTCCCTGCCATTGCACACTCTGACAGACCAAGCCCATATCCTCGAGAAGACGTCTTCAACTTCACAGGCATCTCCTTTCCGACGCCTTTGCATGAGATTCCAAAGATCGAGAGGCAGAATGACATTGCAATCAACATTCTAGGCTGGGATGGCGGTAAGGTAGTGATCTACCATGTTAGTGAGATGGATGCCCCTGACATACCAAGTGTCAACCTCATGCTCATCACAAAGACTGATAACCACACTGGCAATACGAAGTTTCACTACTGCTATATAAAGAGCCTAAGCAGGCTTCTTTATAGTCAACAACAATGCATTGGCCACCGTTTGCACTTCTGCACTAGGTGCTTGCAGGGCTACACATCGGAAAGAGTCCTCGAGAAACACCGCACTCTATGCATTGGAGCCGCCTCTCGCCCAACAAGAATCGATATGCCTGAGAAAGGCAGAAACACTCTACAGTTCACAAACTACCAGAGGCAGATGAAAGCGCCGTTTATCATCTACGCTGACAGCGAGAGCATCATCGAGAAGGTTGACACATGCATACCAGCACCCGGTAAAAGCAGCACAACGCAGACAGAGATCCACAAACCCTGTGGCTTCTCATTCATTGCTGTACGATCTGATGGAGAGGTGGTGAAAGACTTCCTTTACCGTGGTGAAGACTGTGTGCAAAGGTTTCTTGATGCTCTTGTTGAAACTGAACTCGAGTTGAGGGAATCACTCAAGCAGGAGGCGCCGCTGCAAATGACAGGACAAGACCGGCATGACTTCTATACTGCAACCATTTGTCACATCTGCAAGAAGGATCTTGTCAAGCACAACCAACGTGATGAGGTCGATTTCTTTCACCCAGGCACTGGTGAATACATCGGCAAGGTTCACAGGCACACAGAATATCCTGGCAGCCGAATACCTTGCTTTTTCGAACTCTACAATCAATTAAAACCAGACGACGGCAAGTGGGCTAAGAGGCAGCCTAAGCCAGACGATGCTGAAGAAGAGAGTGACTGCATTGAATGTGACCGGCCTCTTTCACGCCCACAATTCAGAGACGCTGTCAGAGATCACTGCCACATAACTGGTAAGTATCGCGGCGCAGCCCACAATGTGTGTAACCGGAGCTACTTCCGCATCGACCCAAAGAAAACAATCATTCCGGTTGTCTTTCATAATCTGAAAGGCTACGACGCTCATCATCTGATGCAGCACATCGCCGAGATCGAGGGCACACCCAATCTGAGATGTATCCCAAACAATATGGAGAAATACATCTCATTCTCTCTCGGCAGACTCAGGTTCATTGACAGCTTGCAGTTCATGTGCTCTAGCCTAGACAACCTTGTAGGCTCCAACAAGCCAGAGGACTTCGAGATCACAAAGCGGCTTATAACTAACCAAGCCAAAAGAGGCCTATTACTTCGCAAGGGCGTCTATCCATATGAGTACATGGACTCCTTCGAGAGATTCAACGAGACATCTCTCCCGCCTAAAGAGGCTTTCTTCAGCAAGCTCACAAAGTCTGGTATAGACGATAAAGACTAAGAACATGCCAGGCAAGTCTGGGAAGCATTCGAATGCGAGAATATCGGGCAGTACCATGATCTCTATCTGGCAACAGACACAGTTCTCCTCGCGGATGTGTTTGAGAACTTCCGAAAGACATGTCTCAAGAACTACGGCCTTGACTCCGCACACTACTACACAAGTCCTGGTCTGAGTTGGGACGCGCTACTCAAACACACGGGAATCCAGCTCGAATTCCTAACCGATTACAACATGTATCTCTTCATCGAGAAGGGAATGCGTGGCGGCATATCAACAGAGATGAAGCGCCACTGCAAGGCAAACAATCCATATCTGCAAGACTACAATCCAGAGGAAGAGACCACATACATTCACTACCTCGACGCAAACAACCTCTATGGTTGGGCCATGAGCCAGCCTCTCCCAGTTGGCAATTTCTCATGGGCGCGCGTTATGCCCACTGAAAAACAAATTATGAGCTTGCAGCCAGACAGAAAGAGAGGATGCATTCTCGAGGTGGACTTGGAGTACCCAGAGGAGTTGCATGACGAGCACAACTCTTACCCTCTCGCCCCAGAGAGCACAGAGGTCCCAGAAGAGTGGATGTCGCCCTACCAACTAACCCTTGCAAGAGAGCTGAATCTAGGGAAGGACAGAACCAAAAAGCTACTCCTCACCCTGAGGGGCAAAACTAACTATGTCCTACACTACCGCAATCTCCAGCTCTATCTAGAGCTCGGTATGAAACTGAAGAGGGTGCATAACGTTCTCTCCTTCGACCAGAAGGACTGGATGGAGCCATACATCTCCTTGAACACCGAGCTCAGGAAGCAGGCCAAGACACAGTTTGAGAAGGACTTCTTCAAGCTGATGAACAACTCCGTCTTCGGTAAGACAATGGAGAACCTCAGAAACCGAACCGTTGTCAAGCTCGTACGAGCCAACGAGGAGATAAAACTCCGGAAGCTCCTATCCAGCCCACTTTTCGCAAGGGCAACGGTCTTTAGTGACAGCCTTGCTGGCATCCAGATGCATAAAGACAGAATCCTGATGAACAGGCCGGTATACACGGGTATGTGCATCCTCGATCTCTCCAAAACCCTGATGTACAGGTTCCATTACCAGCACCTGAAGTACAAGTACGGCGCACGGTGTGAGCTACTCTATACCGACACAGACTCTCTACGAAGACATGAGGCGCAGTCTCTGGCACTATGACACGAGCGACTATCCCAATGACCATCCCTTGCACAGTCAAGTAAACAAGAAGGTCATCGGCAAGATGAAGGATGAGTGTGCAGGCAAGCCGATCTCGGAGGTTATCGCGCTGCGATCAAAGATGTACTCAATCCTTCTCGAGGGTGACAAAAACATCAAGAAGGCGAAGGGCACGACCAAGGTTGTCACAAAGAAACAGATCATCCACCAAAACTACAAGGACGCGCTCTTCAGCAGGCAATCCTTCAAGCACGGGATGGACAGGCTTCGAAGCAAAGACCATCATATCTTCGGCGAGCATCTCAACAAGACAACACTGTCACCATTTGACTCCAAGCGCTGGATCAAGGATGATGGTGTCAACACGCTGGCATACGGACATAAAGACATACACTAGCCTGCGCTAGAGTCCAGCCGGTGGCAACTGAGTGCCCGGTGGCACAACCATCAGCTCTTCACGAACAAACCCTCGCTTAGGCCCGTCGTAGAGATAATAAACCACTGGCTCATTCGGCTTGGTTACAATCCTTTGTATTTGGTAGACCTTCAAAGACCAGATCGGGTCGGTCGCACGCCTCCCACCCCCTTCCAGTTCACCAGGCTGGTACAGATATCTCACACTCGCCCGTGGTGGGAGCTTTTTCTCCTTCTCCCCAACTGGCCTAGCATATGGTGTCGCAGGCTTGGCAGAAACGGCTTTCTCTTTGATTGCTTGAGCGGGCTTCTTGCCAGTGAGTCTTGTTACTTCATTGTTCAAGGCCGAGACAACATCTGCCAGTCTTTTGACCCAAGCAGTCGACCGGCCAGAGGGCATATTCATTTTAACGGCATACTGATAACCAAACAACCTTTCAGCCAGGGTTCGGTTGAATCTCTCCACAATTGCTTGGTCTCTGTGGATATCAACCCGTCCGCGACGAATGGACGTTTTGTTGTCCCCCATCTATTTTGTCACAGCCCCCATAAACTCTTTCCCAGGGTCAACTTGCAAGAGTTGAGGCCATTTCAAAGGGCCACGTCTGTAAATCTTCTGAAACGCCCTTGAGACTTCTTCAGACTCTTTCGAAGTCAGAGGCTCTGCTGCTTTGTATCGGCTAGCCACATCCACAAGGGTTAATGCGTATTTGTAAACCTTTCTCCCGCGTGGAAGTTTGTCGTGTGGCAGGAAGAGAAGATCTGCTTGATGCACTGCATTGGGTGATGAGACATCAAACTTGGGACGAGGGATAGCGCGTGGTGCTGGGAGGTAAACTTGCCAAAGGGCTTGTTTGACCAGCCATTTCTTTGCGGCATCATCAGAGGCCTTGGCCGCAGCAGCTAGCTTTTTCACAGCGGCAAGCCCTTTCCAATACCCTTTCGGGCCATAATAGATCTTAGAGAGTTTCGCCTCCATAGGGGTATATATTGAGTTTATGAATCGGCGAAATATGCCTTATGCGACTCACGACCATGCTGTGCAAAGAAAAGGCGCAGCTCTTCAGCAACTCTGTTAGCAGCTTCTTCGTACTCATCAAGTTGTTTTAAAAGGTTGAGATAAATGTTTCTAGCTAGTTCATTCATTTTCTGCTTTGCTCGGTCTATTTCCTTAGATTCTTGAACCGAGAAGATTGTTACTAATACGTTGTATGCATTATCATTTTTTTCAGCAAGTTCCCGAGATATTTTCGATAGTTCCTTGTTGAATTTATCTGAGGGGGATGTTGGTAAAAGGCTCAACACTTCCATAAAGGCGTAACGATCTTCTTCAGAAAAGGGTGAAGCCATGGTATATATATGCGTTTAAATTAAAGAAAGCGATAAGCCGCATACCCACCTGCAAGCAGGGTGCCTCCAATAAACGCAAGTTCGCCATTCTTCTGTTGTGTACTGGGCTTGTAGAAGTCTGAGAAGACAGGCTCTTTGTTGTCTTTGATTTGTTTATCCGGTTGCGTTTGGTGCATCTGGTTATACAAGACCAGGGCTTGGTCAGTGGTTTGGAAGTTTTTGCTAGCTTGGTGTTCCTTCCGATCGTTGGCTGCAATCCAGTCGAGGAGCTTGGTGCGGTCCTTCTGGTATTTGGCGTAAGCCGCTTGGTATTGTTCAAGGGCGTGGTCATATCGGATTTTCTCATCCATTGCCGCCTTGCCGTTATCACCAGACAGATATTTTGCGAGATAATTGCCTCCCGTGAAAGCGGCCGCATTGAGAACAGCGCCAAGGGCCATTATTGCAATCGAGGCCATTGTGGGGTTGTGTATACATATGTTTTTTACATGGTTGGTTAGATGCTGCCGGTTTTACAAGTTGTCTGGGAGGATTTTCTGGTCCTCGAGATATTTCTTGAGTGCGAGGGTGCCGGCCATGACCGCGGTGAATTTGACGTAATTCATCAAGCTGGCACTGGGGTCTGCGGTGAAGTTCTCTTTGATGGTCTTTTTCCCAATCCAACCAATACCGGCGACAAGGCCAGTGATTGTTGCGGCATCGAGGATAGACTTCACAAGCTTGTTGTCAGACATGGTTTGTGTTCAGTATACATATATGATTTTTTTTGTTTTCTGACAGAACTTTTTGTGTCTTTGTCGTATCGTTCAATCTAAACCTTGGCCTCGGCATCTCGGAGTACGGCCTCGGAACCTCGGAGTCGGACCTCGGCACCTCGGAGTTGGGACGATAACAAAGCCCTATGTTCCAAGGCCTCTCGGACTAGGGCCTTGTCCTCTCGGACTCGGGCCTTGGCCTCTCGGACTCGGACTCGGGCCTCGGTCTCTCGGTCCTCGAGTTCGGCCTCTGACTCTGACTCGGGCTCGGTCTCGGGCTCGGGCTCAGGCTCTTTGTGTCTGACCCCTAACACGAAGTTAATTGCTTTGAAGGCGGTCACGGTATTTTCATACCAAAGAATAACAGCCACGCTTCCGATTAGAACAGCATCCACCACATTCCGGAAAAACCCCATGGCCAGTATATATATGATTTTTTATTCCATATTTTTTATTCCTTGTCTTACCGGAATTCGAGATGGGGGTGTTGCAGTGGGTGTGGCTTCTGGTGTGGCTTCTGGTGTGGCTTCTGGTGTGGCTGGTGCTGGTGTGTTTGATTTGCGTCCAAGCCTTTGCATTATAGCTTCGCGTTGGTAATAAACACCAGCAGCAGATACAACCAACCCTGCAACCCCCAGAATGTAAATGATTGAGTTGCTGTTGCTGTCACTTGGTGTGCCACTTGTTGCACCCCCCGTTGTGTCACTTGTTGCCCCACTTGTTGATGGTGCAGGCTTTTGTTCTTCGGCCTTTTTCTTTGCTTCCCGGGCCATGCGGTTGCGTTCTGCTAGCCTTTTGCCAGAAGCAACGCGGCCAGGGTTCTTTTCTGTTGCAGGCTTTGTTTTCGGGGCCTCAGAGGTAACCCGTGCAGGTGTTGGAGTTGGTGTTGGAGTTTCTTCAGTGATCGTCTCGAGTGGTGTGGCCATCCTGTATATATGTGATTTTTTATTTTTTACAAGATGTGCCAGGTTGCTGACAGGTTGCTGCCAGGTTTCTTCAAGGTTGCTGAGAGGTCGCCACAGGTCCCAACCCAACTTCATCAAGTCCCTCAAGTGGATAGCCTTCACTGTCCCTGGTTGGATGTGTGGGTTGGGGTGGGGGTTCAGCCTTGTCAGGATCTCGTTCAAACTTGATGTGTTTTGTTGTGATGAGAGCAGCAATGACAAGCGCCAGCCATCGTCCGCATCGCAGGGCAAGATCCCCAGCAAGATTTGCCAGCTCATGGTTGATGATGTAGTTGTTCTTGATTTCTTGCTGCAACTCATTGGCATCATCAATCGTGGCCACCAGGCCAATGCCTTTGGTCGCGAGCGTGATAGTTGAATCAATTAGGGATTCGGTCGTCTTGCTGCCGACGTAGGCCTCGTACCTTTTGCAGTACTTCTCAACATCCTTGTCTGACAGCCGCGCAACACGATCGTGTGTGAGCTGTAAGCCGATAGCTTCTTTGGCCTTGCCAGTTGAAACAAGGATTGCCAGCTTCTCACGTTTGGCAGGAATGCCATTGTCACCAATTGGCCCTGTGGGAGGTTCGGCACCAGGGGTGGCCTCCAGCATCTGCATTACTTCGTCAAAAACGGCCTGCTCTTCAGCTGCTTCTGCCATCAGGGGGTATACATATGTGTTTTTTATTTTTCAATAATTCTCTTGATGTCTGGCAAAAGGGTTTCAAGCTCTCTTACCACCCCCGCCGTGGTGTCTGGCATAGAAGTCAACCGCAAGGGATATCTGTTAAGAAGCATAAGACGCAGATCTTCCTCACCAGCGGCTTTGATAATTTTGTTTTGCGCCTCAAGGGTGTGTTTGTGCAATTCATCCAAAAGCTGTGAAAGCACAGTGAGCTTGTGAAGACTGGTTGGTGCATTCATGGTCATGGTATATATATGAGCCGTATATTTGTGTGGCTGTGTGTGCCCGTGTTTAAATCTTGTACTCAATTCCATACGGGTGCCTAAGAGAGAAAACCAGGTGGGAGAACTTGCGGGATTTGAGCCTTGCGATAAACTCTTTGTACTCCTCGTGGGAGAGCTCGCCGGCATAATCTTCGAATATGGCTTTGGTTGTCTTGCTGGAGGGCGTGTAAAAGAGCACGATCGCTGCAATGTTATCACGATATGGCTTGGCAATGCTGGTAATCTGCTGAGTCAAGACCCACACGGATATGCCGTCATGCCTTGCGCTGAACCCAAGATTGACCAGCTGGCCCGTGCGACCTTTGACATCTTTGGAGGCGGCGCAGTCATCGAGAATGAATAAAGTGTTGGTGCATGTGAAAAAGAAGCTCGCCATCCTCAGCCAGTCTTCGATTTCATGCTATTGGCAGACAACCACAAAGATGTGCGGATCGCGATCCACGAAACCATCGTATGTCTTGTTCTTAACAAATGTGGGGCAGAATAAAACGATGTAATCAAAACAACCCCGGAAGGGGCCCACCAGTTGGGAGAGAAGATACTGTGTTTTGCCAGAGTTAGTGGGGCCCACGATTAGTGCATTGAATGGCAGCTTTCTTGGGTCCATACCCAACACCTATATTAGTTGGTTTGCAAACTGGCGGGGAGGGGGCCTTTGCCAGAAGTCTTTGTATTTGTGTGTGTGATAATGGTCTGGTGGATGGCAGGGGAGCCGGCTTAGCAATAAAGTTGATCTTGTTTCTTGTAGCCATGGTATATAAATGCGTGTGCGTTGTTCATGTGCGCGTGTTCAGTAATGTACAGATTCCAACTGTCTGCCCATTATGTTCATCTGCGCGTCCGAGAGTGTAAAGATGTGACAGAGGGCGTTCCCCGACCCTGTGCCGCTTCGTTCGATCTCGAGTTGCACGCCGTCGTGTGTGTTGGTGAGCCGCTGTCCGCTCCCGTGCAGAGATGTGTCGGCCATGGACCGCAGGTCGATCCAGAGGCCAAACTTGTTGCCTGTGAGGTATTTGTTCAAGTCCATGTTAGGCCTGCCGTCTGTGTGCGGGTTGAAATGCCTGGTTAGCTCCCGCCACATGTCTGTGCCAGATATGCCTTCGTTATAAACACGGTTCGGCACGCCGTTGACCGTGACTTTCACCCGTGTGATGTCGGGGTTGAAATAGGCCTCGGAGTCCCGGGCGCCAGCCGTGTAAGGGTTGATGAACAGCAACAGGATGCCCTTGAGCGACCGCCGCTGCGGGTTGACCGTAAGATTCAGCCGAGTGTCGCCGCTCTTTGAGAAGGGGTGGACCCGATCTCGCATTACCAAGTCGTAAGCGAACTCCTTGCCGGTGGTGTAAGTACTTGTTGCCTCATCGGCCAACACCTTGCTTCTGATCGTCTCATACTCCAGCTGGATGTTTTCCAACTTGTACACGAGCTTGCTTGTGTCAGAGCCCCGAACAACTTGGTTTGCTGGCGCGAGGGTCAGCTCGAAGACCAGATCGTTATATAGAGCCTGCGGGTACAGAGCTCCGTGGTCGGTCAAGATCTGGTGGTCGAGCTTGATGCGATACTTATTCTTGTAAATTGTCTCCAGCTTGTTCTCCGCATCCACCCCGGAGGTCTTTTTGTCGCCAGCGCCAGAGCGAATCCGGCACAAATCCACGGTCTGGATGCCATCCAGTAGCATGTTGTTCCGCTCCCCGGTTGTTCTGAAGAGATCTTCGAAGATCTTGTAGATGTCGTACCCCACCGTGTCCTGGAGAGTTGTGGCCGCAAACTTGACAACGAGCCTGTCGACCAGGGCCCGAGAAACGTTCTGTACGAGATAATTGTTTGCATGCCCGCCGGCCAGGCTGATGTTGAACACCAGTGCGAGTGAGCCGGACAAGATGACATCGTGCTCGCCCAGCTTGGGGACAGAGACATAAAGGGTCTCCCCTGGGTTGGCGGCTGCCGGGTTGAACGTGATGCGCTTGACGGTCCTCTCTGCCTTCATTGCGCGCAATATCTTCTCGCTGTGTGTTGAGAGTTGGTTCGGCTGCACAGCCATGGTATATATTTGTGTTTTTAAAATTATATTTATATACCACGATGACTGAAGGCGGTTTTGATCCAGGAGATATGCCCGATAATCCTTGGGTTGACCATGGGATTGACCACGATGATGACGACGAAGACGAACAAGAAGTTGACACAACAACACCCTTTCAACCAGGCGGCACATCCACTCCATACCATGACGGTGAGCAGCATGAAATGCCTACAATGCCTCACGAACAAAGTGGGCTGCCAGATGATTCTTTAACCGTCCCTCTGCTTGGAGAAATCATGGACGGAAATGAAAAAGCAGAGAGAATCGATAAAGCCATTGACTGGATCAAAAAGAAGTTTCCAAAACTAGACACCGCGAAATTAGGACCAATTGGTTTTGGTAAAAAACCAGCAAATTCTGGCAAAATAGTTTCCTTTGGGCCAAAGGGCGGCGAATCTCTTATTTTCAAGCAAGATGGGAGCTTTCTTAAATCGTTCACAGACAAGTTCAAAACATCCCTTGGCCCAAGCGCTGAAGAGCTTGTCTATGAAGAAAATGCATCAATAAGGGAAGAAAGGCAAAGATTGAAGGAGACAGAAAAACAACGGAAGGAGGATGAAAGGGTTGCTGTGGAAAAACAGCAATCACAAAATAAGGCGCAAAACCTCAGAAACAGAATTGAGCAAGAACAAGCGAAGAGGGATGCTATGGAGCAGGAACACGGTTCAAGAGTTGAAAATCAAGCAGAGAAAGACCGCATAGATCTGCTGATAAAGAATCTTCAACGAGATCTTGAAAACGAGGAAAAAGAAACAGCGGCACTTAAAAAAATACAAAAACAACGGGCCAAAGAACGGCCTAAAGAACAGGCAAAGGAGGATAAAATCAGAACACGCCTTTCTGCCAAAGAGAAGGAAAGAAATGAACTTGAAGCAGGGCTAAACTCAACTAAACCCCTTGATGAGTTAAACGAAAGAGAAGCCGAGCTTGAACGACAGAACGCCGAAGACAGGCGCGTCATAGAGGATGAGAACACGTCTCCCTCTGAAAGAGAAGCAGCGGAAGCCCGAGTTGCTGAGCGAGAAGAAGAGCTTGAAAGGCTCCGGCCACAGATTCAAGAAAGGGAACAAGCACTGTCTTTGAGAGAGAGGGTCAGAGAAATCTTCAAGAAATACGGGTGGACCCTGCAAGCTATTGTTCTGGCAGCTGGCATCACCATCAGCGCTGTTGTACTCGCCACCTTGAACGGCCTGGCAAAGGCCACCAAGGCTATTGGCAATGGGCTTAAAGAGCTTGGCAAAAAGGCAGCCAGCGCCTTGCCTGGCCTCATTGGCTCAATTGTTAGCTTCATCTTCAAAGCGGCTGGGTCGGTCATCTCCTTTCTGGGCGAACACGCCTGGTTGCTCATCCTTGCCGTGGTGGCCTTCCTTGTTGAAAGGATCACCAAGCGCTCGAAGTCTTGAACACTTTTTTGCTCGCTAAAATTGGGACCGCTCAGTGTAGCGGAAAAATTCTCAGGCTACCATTGATTTTCGGCTACCTCAACCAAACGAAAAGCCCTGCCAAAGCAACCGCGCCAACAGCAACGACTGCCTTGGAGACGTGATGCGGGTCGGGCTGTGGTTCGGGTGCGGGGGTTGGTGCTGGTTGTGGTGTGGGTGTGGGTGTGGGTGTGGGTGTGGGGGCTGGTTGTGGTGTGGTCCTTGGTTTGGGCGCAATGCCCTGTGCCTGTGTGGCCTGTGTATGTATCGGGTTTGATGGGTGGCTGTTTGGTGGATTGATCTTTGTCGGGCCACCGTCCATGTGGCGAAGGGAGGCTTTTTTTGTGCCAAGATTAACACCACTGTTCACGCCCAGCTTCATCCCTTGCGTTGCCTCCTGCAGATTGTTGTTATACCCGATCACGCTCTCTGTGTTGATAATCATGCGCGAGGGCATGAGCCAGCTTCCGGGTGCTGTCGCAAAGTCCAGGCGAACTTTCGTTGCTTGGATGGCAAGCTGGTAACGCTGTACGCTTGTTGAGATGTCGTTCAGGATTATGGCCTCCTCTAGATGGGTGAGGAATACTCTCTGCGTTTCGAACGCCCTGCCTCCTCTTCCAATGATGCTGCTGCGGGTTTTGGCTTGTGAACCAAGAATGCAGTACACAAAGGCCTCGATTGATTGGTTCATACGCGCGAGCCCTGGCTGTGTTAGCCCCTGTGCGTAATTTGGCACAAAGTGCTCGAACTGGGTGTCCGCCCCTTGATCGTTGCGGACAAAAGTTATTCCATTGGCTTTATAATTGGGGTCGTTTCTGTCAGTCACGCGCTCATCATCAAACAGAGCTAGATCGGAATCGGGGTATGTGTAATCGGTAGATGTTGGGCCATCTCCATAAACCCAAATGTAGACATTCCCTAGACCGTGGTACTTGCCGTATGTGTAACGGAAGTCAGAACTGGGGTCTATGCCAACTCGATGCAAAGCTTCTTGTACGCGTCGATGTTGTACTTGTTGTCTTTCTGGTTAAATGGGGGGTCGTCTGGCAAAGCACTCACGCTTTGTTCCCCGCCCATCTGGTAGAGTATTCGCCTTGTTGTGAAATAAACGTGAAACCGGTAAAACGACCGGAGCTGTGGGGTTAGGGATAGACTGGAGTTCTTATCGAAGAGAATGTCGCGCGAGATCCCGCAGCCAGTTGTTGCACACCACAGCGCGAAAGAGAGTTGTTGCGGCCAAAAGCTCATATGCGGGCCACCCATCCATTTTCGCCCGTATTTCGCGGTCGTGAAGGATATCTGTGTGTCCCTGAAGACATTTCTGTATTTCGTTGTGAAATACTCAGTTGGAGTGACGTAAATCTTTTGCTCTTTGTCGTTCAAGATTGCGCCAATCATCATGTCTTTGTCAATTGCAGTGCCGAAAGCAACAGCTGGGATTGATAACATTTGTTGCCCCAGCGATAACTGATAAGGGAACCCGCCATCATAATGGAGGCCAAGAGCATCTCTTTCGGCGCCAGTCCAATCTTTGTGGGGCATTCTTGCAACGAGCGCCCATGAGCCAGGACCCTCTTTGTAAAGCACTTCCCCTGTGGCTGTTTTGTGGTCGTCGCCAAACTCTACTTGCACTTCAAAGTGAGACATATCTGCGCGAGGGAAACGCTTTTTGAAGTCTGAGATCGCCTTGACCTTGGCCGCGGCAGAGAGCTTTGCTGCCTCCGGCGATCTCAACCAAGCAATTTCAGGATCAGGGGGTGGTGACTTATATGGAGGATGGCTATTGACGTTTAGGTTTGAATTAAAAGGAGGTGGGGGTCCGTAATTGTGGCCGCCGATGGAGATGCCAAGATTTGAATTGGGATTAAATCCACCAGGACGTCCGCCAAACATGATTGTATATAATAAACATTTTATAATTATAATTATATACACAATCATGGTTGTGTTGACATTTGTCACGTCTTCGAACCCCCACACGATCTATTTCGACCACCCACTGACGAAACCGAGTTATATCCGTCTTGTCTCTTGCTCAATTTTCAATTCGTGGCATACTTTGAAAGAAGAATCAAAGATTTCACCAGCAAACCCTCCCCCTAATGGTTCATCACGTGAGGTGACCTTACTTCCAGGGCATCACACTATTGAGAGTTTAACAAAAGACTTTGAAAGCCTAAAAGACTTTGACAGAAGTTTAAATCTAACAATTGAAACAAACAGGCCATATGGGGCCATGGTCATTCATAATAACAGCGGCAGTGTGAAGTTAAGTAATAATCTGGCAGAATTGCTTGGCATAAGCCCTACATTGTTGCTAGTAACCTTCGTCAAGCGTTTAAGAGCACCAAGCACTTACTTTGTCCACTGCGATCTGGTTGATAAAGAACAAAACCTCCTCAATGGCAAACCTTCGAGTGTGTTGGCTCGGTTTGATATTCGTGGAAAAGCTTTTGAGAAGGTGTTTTACGAGACAACTCAACAGAACGTCTTGCGTGACGTCTCGTCTGGCGAATTTGTTAACTCTATCACACTGTCAGTGCGGGATGAAAACAATGACCTCTTCAACTTCAATGACGCGCCTTTGGAATTTGAAGTTGAGATAAATTAAAAATCATATATATACCCACGCCATGAGTTCTGCCAATGTGCTGCCATCGGCCCCCGAATACGGCGAGACACAACAGTTATACCCTATGCGTGAGATCGCTCAAATTAATGCAGAAGACTTCCGGCTCAAAAAGATCTCTGACTTGCTTAAAGAGCTGTCTGACGAAGCCGAGCATTACCGTCAGGTCGCAAAGAAATACAAACGAACCCAAGCATTGGTTCATTACTCGGTGGTTGGGCTTGGGTCGCTTTCTGTTGGGCTGTCATCAGGGGCCCTTGCCACTGCATTAACTGGGTTCGGAATTGTTGCAAGTCCAGCACTTGCGGGCGTCGCGACCCTCTGCGGGCTGTCCTCTGTTGGCTTTACAGCTGCTAACAAACGATTAGAGCGTAAAGTGACCAAACACGAGAATATCTACACACTGGCCCTGGCTAAACGCAACTCTGTCTATGAACTGGTCTCAAAGGCTCTCGAAGACAAGAGGATCAGTGATGCAGAATTCACCATAATTACTCGTGAGGTGGAAAAATATCACGAACTCAAAGCTGCAATCAGGGATGGTGTTAAGGCTAAAAAAAATGTTGGCACTCAAACACAAGCGCCAGACCTCGAGAAACTCAAAAAGGAACTTCGCAAGGAAGTCAAAGAAGAGTTGCAAAAAAAGATACTTCTCGCCGCATCCTCCAAATCCGATTTGAGAGATTAAACTCTGGCTTTAACCTCCACATTTCTAAGGATAAATCATTTGCGCCCAATTGAATACATAACCCGGCTGTGTACAACCATGGAGAAGTTCGCCGAACAACTGGCTGATGTTCAACAAACATCTGAAAATTTGTGAACGCCAAGTCTACTTGTCCAATGAGCAAATACAACATGCAAATGATTCTTTCAAATCCATCGAAGAATATCTCCCAAAAAGAATCTCCATGCCCTTTGTGGCCCACAAAATCTTGATTGCGATAAATGGGCCACAACGGCTTGTCAATTACTTCTGGCTGCAAGTTCCAGAAAAATCAATGTGGAAGCACGAAGAAAGCTGGAGGCTCACGCTTGAAAAGATGAGGGGCGTTTAGCTTGCAAACCCATAAAAACTTTCGTGAGCACTTGGCCCGTCATCGTCTTCCTCGTCAAAGTTTTCCTCGGCATCGCTGCAGATGTCTTCAGACATCAACGCCAGCTGTGAAGCTCTATAAGGAGAAATGCCGCGGCAGATGGCTCTGTGCCTGCCCAAGTCCGCTTCTGGTGATAAGTATTCTTGGCATTCCTCACATCTTTGTGCGGTGAATATACGGAAATAGCAAAGGTGTTCCCAGTGATAATGATTTTTTATCGCACGGCAAACAGATCTCATCTTGATTTGATGGATGACTCTGGCAGTCAAGTCGCGTTGGATACTCCTTTCAGCCAGTTCAACGATGTAATCCTGGATCAGGTCTGGTAAGTAATCCCAATGAGATTCACCAAAAGACAGCAACCATTTGCCGAAGTAGTCTTGATTCTTTGGATTGAAGTCAAGTCCTTGTGCCGTCATTGCCATGTTGGTTTGGTATACGGGTGATGATATTTCTCCAATTGGCTCAACTTTGATAGTAAGAAGGCATCCACAACTGCACTGTCATCAGCTAAATTGTTTGGATAGGTTTTGGCAGTTGTGGTTTGTTTTTGTTTTGACAAATTTTCATGGAAGCTGTTGACAGATTCCTGAATGCTATCCAAGAAGTTTGGTTGTTTTGTTCCCCAAATTTCTGTTATGTCCAGCAGCTTCCATGCGAAGAAGGCTACTGCCTTGTAATAGTTTGGGGGCCAATCATCTTCACTGAATGTAGTTCTGCCTATGATTTTCAAAAAACTTAAATCGCCAAATTTCTGGTCCTCATCATATGTCATATAAAACCATTTTCCACTACACAAGATATCTCCCGATGAAATTCCTCTCATAATTTTTTCGAACATTGCTGTTGATTTTGTTGCGCCAAGGTTAAGTAGTTTTGTTTGGCCTGGAAATAGTTTTTGTTTGCAAGATAGAATGTATATACCACAGGCTAGTGCTGATGGGTTTTTTGTTCTGTGTACAACCCCCTTGTTTAGCAAAGAATTGTGTTCAAGGCTAAGGCCAAGCTGCTTCAAAGATCACATTCTGAAATAGGCATCGACAAACAAACCTTTGTTAACTCTCTCACCGCTGAGAGCAAGACCAGTTTGTATTTGGTCACTGCATTGTTTAGGAATTTTATTGGCTGCGATCTTTCTGGTATAAGGGCACTTGAACTCTAACAAGACAATCGTCTTGTCTTTGTGTGAGAAGTATCCGTCTGGACTGCAAGTGACCTTCCCAAAGAGAGGGTGATCCTTTGCAAGATTTAGAGAGCCCTTAAATCCGAAAACTTTGACAGAATGTTTCTTCTCAAAGTATTCACGGACTAGAGGCTCAAATAATGTGCCCCAAACGCAGGCCACATTTTTGCTCATATTGATGGGGCGTACCTTTTTGCGAATTAGGTTTGACTGGTTCTCAAAATGCGAAGATCCTGTCAAGGCAGAGATCTCCGATGCGCCGAGTGTGTTTTGCCTGGCTTTGACCCATTCTTCGCTCTTTTGAATCAGGCCTGTTTCACGCGATTTCAGGAATCTCTTGAAAGCTTTCACGTTTGCCATTGCCATGTTGGGGGTATATATACAGTGTTTACGTTTCTTCAATTGGCTATACCAGGCCGGTATGGGTTGTGCTGCCGGGTTGTGTGCAAGATTGCTAACATCTAGTAGTATGTACAGTGCTAACCGGGGACAACCCCGACATATTAAAATAAGGGCTCCGAGCCGGCGAGGAGGCCTTATTTTAATATGTCGGGGTGGTCCCCGGTTAGCACTGTACATACTACTGGACTTGTTCTTCGTGCAATTTTAATTCCGAACAGCTAGAAAGAAAGAAAAAGTCAAAAACAGTGACAAACCCAGTTTTTAAACACCTTTAATTTAAGACTTGATTCATTTCATGAAAAACACTGGTTATTTGCCCTCAGAATGTTTTGATTAAAAGAAATTGATGTTGTTAAGTGTTTTACATAACTCATTGTCCCAGTCATTGAGTCTGTCAACTGTCGGGAGCTTTTCCTACCGCACCTTAGTAAGTACTTAAGGTTCAAGACGGTCCAACGAAAGAACACGATGCCATAAAAAAGATATATTGCATAATTATGCAAATCTCTTCAAAAATGTCAGCATGGTTTTTTAGAGTAATAATGACGGCTCAAGGATAAGAAGAAAGCGATTGTACACATTTGTAATAAATAATAATATTAAATTAATTAATAGCTAACATGCAGAAGGTTTCAGGAGCGGAATACTTCATCGCTGTTATTAAACGCATCTAGAGGTACAAAGTATAGAACATTCAGGAGAATTTACATCAATGAACTTGAGAAGTGTTGTATCGCTTAAAAGTTTATTTGAAAACATTTTTCAAATCAATTTATCCACCCACCCATGCATCTAGAAAAAACTGTTATGATCAAATATCCAACGTTCTGAATCTTGGTTGAGTTATCCAATAATATTTGTCATTTTGTATATCATATTTTGCATGTCATATTTTAATTTTATTTTAACGGTTGAAACAAATCGTCAAATAGCGATAGTACAGCTGTAACGCTCCTGAAGAAGACCGCGACGCTCGAAACGTAGAGCATTAAAAACCGTAAAAACGGCTTAACGAGAGTTGCATATTTGACCATAACAGTTTTTCCCTTATTGAAGTTTTCAAGTTTCAACAATCTCTGCAAATGATCCTCCGTTAAAACAACATCAGTTGGTGAAATTTATAAGCTGGTGCAGTTTATTGTAAGGCTATTCTGTGTAACCGGTCTCAGGTCGAATTACCTTATACTTAGTTAGAACCATCAAATGTAATTTACGACCCAGGGAAAACTCATTTTTGACGCCAGCCGACTAAAAGCTAAAACTTCTATCCTAAGAGTCAGATTTCTTAATAAACTGAATAATTGAAAAACTCAGTAAGGGTTATTTTAAAAACACGAGAAGACGAGACAATGAACCTTGCAGCGATTGTCCGAGTACCTTTGTAAAACATTTTTACCAACATCTACTGTAGATTGTACAAAAAAAAAAAGAACCTCATGGTAACTAGAAAAAAATCAAAGGGCTCTTAAAGCCATCTCGTTAATGCGTTAGAACGTAAGGTTAATAAAAAAATAGAAGAATTGATAGTGAATATTGTAAAGATGCCATTGTAGCGCATCTTTAGAGTAAGTCTACCCAAAATACGTACATGAAAACATCACATGATGCAAATCAGCCAATAGAAATTTATGTTCACGAAATGGGCGTAGTTTTATTTTAGTAGCCATTTGGGGTATTAAAAACAGGAAATCACTAATTTTCGATTACAAAGTTTACATTTTCACGCTAGTGACTAAAATGGGTCTTTTACTTGGTTACACCATAGACGTGTTTAGAAAATGTTATAGACTGGGCCTTATCATTATTATTATTTTTTTGGCAAAAGGAGGGGAACCCGTGCCCCTCTGCTAACAACTTTTCTGTACAGCATTGGGGATCTGTTCTTATCAGTTCTCCACTTTTTCAAGGCCAAAAGCCAGAATAGTCCTCAACTTCGACGACTAAGGAGAGCTTTTTTTTCACAAGATTTGGTGCCGTTTTTTCACCACAAGCAAGAAAGTGTCTGGTAACCATCTGTCTTCACTTTGGTGAGTGCGTGCTTTTCAATTTTGTGGTTTTGGTTTTGGTCTCGCGAGTTTTCACGCCCTCGCGTTTACGTGGAGATGGCCGCGCGTCCCGCGCACCAGCGGTTCGCCCACACTAGAACTGTCCGCTTGATAGCGGAGGAAAACCTGGCTCTTGACTCGCTCAATATAGCGCAGTCGTTACCGGACATTAAAGTGCCCCTGTGATCAAATTTTTGATTTTAATTTTTTTACATTTTCGTGTACTATTAGACTTTCTTACTCATCTTGCCAAATTTCAATTCATTACGAACATCAGAAGTCATTTTATTTTAACATTTATTTCCGAGAATTTACGGCCGCCATTAATCAACCTTGTTCCAAGGCTTGGTTGCGAATGGGAGAAAGTGACGTCAAAGACTCAAACATACCACACGGGTTGAAATTATAATAACAATAAGTATTGAAAATCACGCGAAAAGCAACAAAAACTTTGGACTTTTTCTTCGTGCAATTTTCTGTGCTGATTGTTGTTATAATTTCAACCCTTGAGGTATGTTTGAGTCTTTGACGTCACTTTCTCCCATTCGCAACCAAGCCTTGGAACAAGGTTGACAAATGGCGGCCGTAAATTCTCGGAAATAAATGTTAAAATAAAATGACTTCTGATGTTTGTAATGGATTGAAATTTGGTAAGATGAGTAAGAAAGTCTAATAGTACACGAAAATGTAAAAAAATGAAAATCAAAAATTTCATCACAGGGGCACTTTAAGGAAGAAATCGTTGGGGTTGTATCCTCTACGCCGGGAGGAAAGTGCTTCGACATCACCCTCCGATCTACAGAATCGGCCTTGCGGTTGGCGGCATCGGGCTTTGACTACGAAAGCCGCGTTATCCCTTTACGCCTTTTAGGGCAAAAAGCCCTACCGATCAAGTCCCTAGGGTACACTTTAAATAAGCGAGAATTCCAGGATAGTATTTGCTTGAGATATGATTGGAGAATCCCAAATAAACCTAGTTATTGTTTATGTGGGGCTAAGAACGACATCAATCATGCCCTCTCGTGCAAAAAAGGTGGATATGTGATGATGAGACACAATTGTATAAGAGACCTTGAAGCTGAGCTGATGTAGCGACGTCAGAATTGAACCTCAACTCATGCCACTTGACAGCAACTTGATGAGGAATGGAAACAATGCAGAAAACGCTCGTCTAGATGTGTCAGGTATTGGAGTTTGGGGGACATTTGAAAGAACATTCTTAGACATAAGAGTTATGCATCCGAATGCGCCTTCATACGTTGACAAAGGTATTGATCAGGTGTACATTGCTCACGAAAAAGAAAAGAAAAGAGCATATAATGAACGAGTGATACAAATGGAAAAGGGCACATTCACTCCTATTGTGATGTCGACGTCAGGGGGTGTTGGTAACGAAGCTGATAGACATCACAAGCGAATCGCCTCTCTGATGGGATCGACTATTTACCGAGTTAAGAGTTGAGTTGAGTTTGAGTTGAGTTTGAGTTAAGTTTGAGTTAGGTTTGAGTTAAGTTTGAGTTACCGTTTTTACTTAAAACGTCGTTAATGGTAGAACAAGATCTTTTTTTATATAAAGAAAAACAGATAAAAGATAGTATGACGGACAATAAAACCGTCTTTTCGCATTTCAGGAATGATAAAGTGAAAATTTTACATTCTAATGCACTGTATTGTCTCTATCCGACTTCCTACCGAATTTTTCGCGTAGCTTTTTAGTTGTCGTTTTCCAGACATTACGTCGTTTTTCTTAGCAGCCTGTTGATATTTTTTTGATGCTTTAATGCATTAGAGTTTGCAAAATGAATATTAGTTTAGCATCGGAGATATTGTGACTTTAGACTGGAGATTGGATATTGTGAACCAAGCATTTCAATATCCTTTCAATGAGTTACTCGGACGTCAGCTATCGGACTCCAGCTACCGGCAAATCCATCAAACAAATCCATCAATGCTGTGAGTTAGCGCTCGGCCTCTGCCCTAATAAGGCTCAAGACATATCTACGAACAAACTATGTCACAAGAAAGATTAAATCATTGCATTATCCAGACATTGCATTAACTGACAAATTGAACATGGCTGATATTGGAAATCAGTTTCTTTCTGCCTCCAATGACAGAGAAAATCGCTTTGGAAAATTCGTTTCCAAAGCCTTCCCATACTGAAAAGAATTGACAGAGAATATTTGAGTGACAGTCGAATTTACTTTGAACAAACAACCAAAATGGAGTTACACCCAAGTTTCAGAAAGTGTTTCGTGTACTTTTCATGAGAATTAAACTGAACTCAAAGCTGGCCTTGGAAACTGTTTCTCCGGTCTCAGGAACGCTGGAAATAGCATTTCAGAGAGTTTCATTTCAAAAATTTCCCGTGGGAGCATGCCCCCGGACCCCCCTAGAAGCTCGCGCCTTTGGCGCTCGCCACAGGAGATTCGCCCCACCAACATTATATTTCTGGCGCCGCCCCTGTAATTGTAAGATGATTGGGTGTACTACGATGGGCTGTGGAAGCGACATCAACTGGAGGCTGGTGTAAAGAAAATTGTAGGGGCAGTTACAACACCGCGGCCAGGCTTCATGCTATCAAGCTGCTGTTACATAAGATCTGACTTGCTATAGTATTCCTGTCCTAGTATGGCCTTTCTAGTATTCCTATAAACACGTATATGCGTCAGGCATCAAAACATATAGACTCGCAAAAAAAATATCATGCAAGCAAATCATGGCAAAAAGAAAAATCCTGCACAGTCTCAAGCGTAGAAAAAAATATCCTGCACCAAAAAATTGCCCAACCCCCCCCCCCCCCCCCCCCCCCCTCAAAAATCAAATGGTCCGTCCCTAAAGCGCTGGAACTTCGGATTGATAGGAGAAAATTATTAAGTTCTGATCAGAATACCGGATTTGATTTTTTCAATCAAGTGAAAGACGTTTTCATTCAGGAAAATGCAAACAAACATGCTATCGAATTACATTTCGCACGCAATTTGCATACATCTCGGGGTTGTGTTTTTGCAGCAAACTTTCGAAGAAATTGTATGAACCTTTACTGGAAATTATTCACACTACATAAAATGTACGGATTTTTCATAAAGGAACTCGCTCAGATCGGAAATATTTTATTTTGAGGTGGTATTTCGGTTTTACCTGATCGAGTTCATCGTGTCACGCAATGTGATTTTGTTGAGGCAAAAAAAACCTTGGTGAAGAAAAACAGCCGCAAATTGGCGATTGCTGGGTACATTTTAATCCCCAAGGTAAACATCTATCTGTATTTTTCATTTACGCAGAATTTCCCCCTGTCATAATTTTCTGGCCTGGCTAGAACACTGGTGATTGAATATTGGTTGGTCACAGGATTGCACAATCCCGGCGGGGGGGGGGGGGGGGGGGGGGGGGGGGGGCTCCCATATAAAAATGACGGGGGTGCTCGTCGGAAATTTTCGTAAAACACCCTAAAAGGTACCAGAATCTGGTTTGACGGGCGTGGCTCAAAATAATTTTTACCCCTAAGAGGTGCCAAATCTAAAACAACACATGTCATATTCTGTCATATTTTTTCGGCTCTATACCCTAAAAGGTACCGCGATAATTCTAACGGCGGTCATTTTAGATTTTAGTACCCTAAGCGGTACCAATCTCCAAATTTTGACCCCTAAAAGGTACGCCGAGCACCCCCGTCATTCGTCATTTTTATATGGGAGTGCCCCCCCCCCGGTGCACAACAATCCCGCACAATTTCCCGCACAGTCGACGTTATTTCCCGCACAATTTGCCCCAAAACTCCCGCACAATTTTATTTTATTTTCCCGCATCCTGTCAGAATCCCTGTAAATTAGCTCCCACCACCAGCACAACCGTTCAGTTTGGTCAGTATAACCTATCACACGACGTGGGAATATAGTATAAAAAGACAAGAACAAAGTCGAATTTCAGACTTCAGACCTCAGACCCGTAAAACTCAGACCTGGAAAACTCAGATCAGATCTCAGACTGGAGATCTCAGACCTGCTGTTAGTTTTTCCCTGTTTGATCGACAGCGATGAACCGGGGAAAATAAATCCCGGGGGAGAAGGGTACTTTGCAAATTTTTGGGTGGGGGTGTGCCGCTGGGACTCTGCATTTTGAAACCCTATACTAGACTAAACACCGACAAACCCTACCATATCCTTGACCTTTTCCAGACTCGCTATTTTCCAGAAACTCGTTCACTATCACAGTTATAGTTAACAGGCCCGTGGAGGTACCCCCTATAATGGACTATACGGGGATGCTCCGCCCGAAAGGGGTACCTTTTTGAGGCTGGAGGTATATGAAAGGGTCGGGATTTCACGAGTTGAAGTATATGAAAGGGTAGGGATTTCACGAAGTATAGGAAACGGTAGGGAAAACACGAGTTGAAGTATAAAAAGTGTAGTGAAAACTGCCATTGAAGTATTATAAAAAGGGCCTTTCAAAATATATCAAACAGAGATGCACGAGAAGGCTATATGAAAGGGGTACCATTTTCAATGAAAGGTATGTGAAAGGGGTACCATTTTCAATAAAAAGTATATGAAAGGGGTACCTTTTCTGTCAAAAACGGTATATGAAAGGGTAAAGGTTCGGACCTCGGGGCGGAGCATCCCCATACAAAACTTTGTTGAGTACCCCGCCCCCCTCACGGGTTAACAGGGGTCAGTAAAAATGCGGTACTGCCAGCCTTACCGATTTTTAAATGCCATTTGCCAGTAAATCTTGTCTAGACTGAATTCTACACGCAACTGATCTTTTTCGAGGAAAATGATACCCTATTCTAGACCAAAACTCTCTGATTTCTATACCCTATCCCAGACTAAACTGCTTGAAAACCATTCCCCTCACAGCGGCACATACCTATATAGCTCATTTATGGGATTACCCCCCGCCCCCCCCCCCCCCCCCCTCCCCCCGGGCCTACGGCCAACTTCGCCGGATTTGCTATTCGTACGGGAGTCTAAAACGTTTGAAAATTTTCGATGTTATTCTTCACTTTTGCCAATCCATAATATTGTACGTTTGTTTAGATTCACGAAGCGCTTCTTGTGAGCGATGTTTATTCAGCTACGTGTCACGAAATGAGTCGCTCGCGTTGTATACAGACTCGGCAAATTTAATAGTCTAAGCCAAATCAACATCGCTTACCAGAAGCGCTTCGTAAAACTAAACGAACATTTAATATTGTGGACCAACAAAAGTGAAGAATAACATTGCAAGTTGTCGAAGGTTTTGGACTCCCGTACGAATAGCAAATCCGCGAAGTTGGCCGTACGGGAGTATTCTTTGACGCGAAAAATTTCTAAGTGTCACGAAATGAGTCGCTCGCGTAGTATACGAGTCTGAGCCAAATCAACATCGTTTACCAGAAACAATTCGTAAAACTAAACGAACATCTAATATTGTGGACCAACAAAAGCGAAGAATAACTTCGAAAATTGTCGAAAGTTTTGGACTCCCGTATGAATGGCAAATCGAAGTCCGCCTACTGGTGCTGTACGAATAGCCGCTACGTAAATTTATCCCGTTCTAAACCAGTGATCACGGTGGCCAAATGGTGTAAAGCGCGGAATGACAGCCGATAGGCCCGAGGTTCAAAGCTCGCTCGTGCCGTCCATTTCTTCTTTTTTTCTTTTTTCTTCAGACTGAACATTATTAAAGTGATCTGCTGTATTTTTCTTTTTTTGCGTTTGTCAAAAAACCTTACGTTTAATAAATATTAAACCGTGTCAGTGTGAAAACATAACATAAGCTTACCGCAATATTGCGTTACGCTTTAGCATTTCTTATTCACGGGTCTTTGATTACTTTTATTACAGAAAACAAATTATAAGTTAGCCAGCTGGGAACTTCAAATTGATCGTTATTCGCGCGTCCAACAAGAGCATGAGTGAAAAACCAGTTACGGGGAGTAAACAATTGTTGTGGCTGTGAAATAAGAACAATGCAACGCTTCACGCTTGGGAATGTAAAATTAACACTTTTTCACCCGTGAAAAGAGAACAGACGGTCTATTTTCTGTAGAAAAGATCTGGATCCTCCATTAACCACTTTTAAGTTAAAAAAAATGAAAGCAACGGTAACTCAAACTTAACTCAAACTTAACTCAAACTTAACTCAAACTTAACTCAAACTCAACTCAAACTCAACTCAACTCGTAACTCGGTCATTAGTATCTCTCCTCTCTGATAGCTGAGAAAAGAAGAGAAAGCTATGCGGATGTCCTGAACTACATTAGAACAAGACTTAGATTCTGTTTATTGAAGAGCGTTTTAATTGCAATTAGAGGAGTTCGAGGAAAGAGATTGAAAGAAAACACTACACCAATCTCTTCGCTCTCATTCAATTTGATTGATTTTGACAAAGGAGAGTAACTATAAGAAAGTGGACAATACTAATTGAGAGCTTGTTAGGCGACATATACATTTATAATACTCTTATTTCACTGTATTTTTTATCTATTTGTTCTAAGGTATTTATAACATAATATATATATATATATATATATATATTTCTTTTTTTCTTTAAGTCTAAGCTGAAGACGTTTCTTTTTAAAAGAGCATTTTATAATTAGTTGTTATTCTGAGTTTACAACTTTATTTTAGATTGTGATTTTAATATTTTATATTTTAAGTAATATTGAGTTAGAATATTAGTTTTTAATAAATATTAAAAGCACCACACGTGTCATGCTTCGTTCCCGTTGAATTTCCCAATGAAAACCTGCTACAACTCCGGTCCTGGAACAATACGGCGACCTCAAAGCGCAAGCAGTCCGCCGGCTTTGCTTCAAAGCCCCGGGCTACGAGCACATCGAGAACGGCATTCACACGTTTACAAAAGGCAGTGCCACGCAAATTAGTCACTCAAGGGCTCGAGTTATTTTTTAAGTACACGGGCCAGCCAATACTATGCTACCGGTTCCAGTCTTCCGAGCACGTTGTTAAAGACTGCCAGAAAGCGAAACGCCGCGAGGCGAACCACGAGGCTCCAGCGCCCGGGGGGACACCAGAGGCTTCCGGCCCTCACTACCGCAACCAGCAACGACCCCCCCCCCCCCCCCCCCCCCCATGTAAGCACAATAGGTCATTTGCACGATGGCGTCATTGCGTCATTGGACTACAACTACCAGAATTTATTTCGTTTTTCCTTTCTTATTTAAATTTTGTAATCCCATTGAGGTTTAAATAACAATGACCCTAATTTGCACTACAAAACAAAAATCTGAAGGATTGTGGTAATTGTAGTCATATGACGTCATCGTGCAGATGGCCTATTTTGCAAGATACTCCTGAGGACACTCACACCACCGCTGAAACCACCCAAGCCACCCCCTGACACCCGAGGAATCGATGGAAACCAGCCAGCCAGTACAAACCGAACAAACAGCGCAAACATACGCAGCAGCCGTTCAGACCAATACTCAGGAACTTTTTTCACCAGAATCCTCACCCGGCGAAAACACCGGGGACAAACGAAAATCACCACCGTCCCCGTCAAAAGGGAGAGGCTGTACCTTTCCAAACAAGCTCAGTGATTGGTTAACGAAACAATAGGTTAAACAACACAAACAATAGCCCTAGACCTAAACACAATAGAAGCTACAGTACTACGGGGCCAATAAAAATAGAGGTCTGGAAGAGCTACAGTACTACTCCGTCAAAAGCCGTTTTACGGTGTTTAAATAAAGTTAATTGATTGATTGATAATTGAAGGATGCTAGCTCCGCGAAGAAGAAAATCTATGATCAAGGGGCTTCCCTTAAGCACTTCTTGGAAGCGTTACAGGACGCAGACCCCTTCCGTGCGACCCTTCTCCAGAAACTGCCGGCCACCCCCTACTACCGATGCCGTGAGCGTAAGTGTGAGAAATTTAATCTTGAAAGCGAGTTTCGCAACAACTTGTCTCGTGGTAATTCAAATACCACAGATGATCACACGCGTTTGGCGGAGATCAAAGATCTCCTAAAGACGATCGAAGATCGCGACGTAGAAGGAGCCATCATTCGCAGTAAAGAACAGTGGATAGAGCTGGGGGAAAAACCGACCAAGTATTTCTACCAGCTTGAAAATCAGCGACAGACACGCGACTCAATTACAGAGTTACGTGCCAACAATTCAACCGCGACTTCCGATAAAAATATTCTTCGCGAATGTCGGGATTTTTATCGTAACCTCTATTCGGCTGAACAAGTTGGTTTATCTAGCCAAAACTGGCTTTTAGACCAACTGGATAAAACTCTGGCATCCGAAGACCAGGTGAAATGCAAAGGTGACCTCACACTCTTCGAGTGTCAAGAGGTCCTTTCACAGGGAGTAATGATACCTCGAGTTGGAGTTGGAGTTGGAGTTCGAGTTCGAGTTGGACTTCGAGTTGGACTTCGAGTTGGATTTCGAGTTGGACTTCGAGTTAGTAGGAAAATAACAAAGCCTTGCGTTTGTTATAAATTGATTCCATCGATTGATTATTAACTTTTCGAAATTATAAAAAAAATCGAGAAAAATATCAACAAAAAAAAAAGAAAACAGCATTTAACTAGATTGTCCCCTCAAGTTGACTATCATCTGGAAAAAGAGAACGTCATGGCAGAACGACTAGGAACACAGTTATCAGTTTTTCATCGTTCATTTTTAGAAACAAACACGTCAAAACAGTCAAATATATCGTCCATTTATTTCGCGTAAATTGAAACGATCACCCCGTTGTTTAATTAATTAACTTTTTATGGCCAGTTTATCTGAATATCCCTGAAACTAACTAACTAACTGTTATTATTTTAAAAGCATATTTTATCGCGTTTATATTGAACTGGCCGCGTGTTGTATTGCTTTTGGGTGTTCTTTGCAAGCGCAAGCACAACTTTTTTGATTGACATTCAGTATAAATATAACTGACTTGCTACGTTAACAACAATGACAACAAAAGCTAAAAAAAATGAATGGTGAGTTAATACCTTTAAAAATCTAAAACCCGTCCACCTATAATGGGACACGGTTACAATACTTATTAAAGGGGCAGTATCATGAGGGCGAAACTTGTAAACGTTCGGCCCATGTTTAAAGTTTGATTCGGCAAGTTCAAAAAGGCCGCCGAGAAGTAGAGGTATTTGTTGAATCAAAAATCCGTTTTGATAGCCGGAAGAAAAAAAAAACACTTTTAACAGTGATATGTCCAAAATTCCGGTACAAGAACAAAGAACAGTGCCGCACGTGGAATCTCGTGATACTGCCCCTTTAAGTAAATTACAGTACACTCAACAAAATTACTGATTGGGGAAGGGCAGTAGATTGAGGGAATGGGTCGGGATGGGGGTGTTGTCCATAGAAATTCTCGTATGCTCTGCATAGTGTGTCTATCCTTTCCCCTTGTGGAATATTCGTGTAAAGACTGGTAGCGTCTAGGGAGACTAAAAAAGTGCCTTCTGGGAGGGTTGTCCTGTTTTCCCGGTCCGGACCCAATATTTTCTGTATAAGTGCGCCCATGGAAGAATGACCAAGCTAACAAATTCCACCCTACTATCAAATTTACTGCCAAAATATCACAGAAAAAAATCACTTTCTTCGCCACCACAGTGTACCTTTCCACAGTGTTTAAAGGGGAAAGATTCACAAAAGATTCCATCTTGGATATCAACACTCACTACAAGCCGACCGAGACCTTTCAGTACACACACTTCGCCTCGTGCCACCCACCAGGCGTAAAGTATGGATTCATTAAAGGCGAAGCAATGAGATTGCTTAGAACTAACTCTTCAAAAAAAACATTTCAAGAGAGCCTTTTAAAATTCAAAACAACGCCTCAAATCACGGGGTTACCCGGGTGTCTGTAAAACCAGGAATCGACCTGGAACACCCCGGAACACCCCGGAACACCCCGGAACACCCCGGAACACCCCCGGAACCTACCCGGAACACCCCCGGAACACCACCGGAACACCGTCGGAACCTCACTGGAACACCCTGGAACACACTAAAAATGAAAATAAATCAAAGGCTCATTTAAAAAAAATAATTGAACACAAACCGCGGTGATAAACATATTAAACTTATTCATTTTTTTATATAAAACTTGACGTTTCGTATGCTACTACATACATTTTCAAGAGTGACCGTTACAGTGTTGAAAACTATACTTATATAGTATTGAAAAGGGACTGGGACCGAGATTAAGTACAAAACTTAACAGTTGATCTATAAAAAGAAGCAGCTAATTAATAAAGCATCAGCTTCTCGCTACTGACGTTTGCATTAAAAGCTGGCTTCAGTTCTTGTATAAACAAGCATATGAAACGTCAAGTTTTATAAAAAAAATGAATAAGTTCAATATGTTTATCACCGCGGTTTGTGTTCTATTTCTTATCAAGCTACGATGAAAAAGATTCTGCACACCTATGGACCCTCCCCTCTCCTAGGCGTTTTGCTCCACGGACCCCCCGAACCCACTGCGTCCAATAAGGGACGGGCCATTTAATTTTTGTGGGGGGGGGGGGCAATGTCTTCTGAGTATAATTTTTTTTTCAGCATCACTATTTGCAAGAATTTTTTTACGTGCTTTCTTGTGCGATTTTTTTTCTCTTAAATTTCTTCTTCGGGAATTTTTTTGGTAATTGCTCAACCCCCCCCCCCCCCCCCCCCCACAAAAATTAAATGCTCCGTCCCTAATAAATGAAATAAAAGTAAAATCTGCAAAGGACCGCAAACGATAATGCTGCTAACGGTTGAGATAACGGTATGCGTAGATCTGCAAGAGATCTAATCCCGGGGGGGGACTCCCATATAAAAATGACGGGGGTGCTCGTCGTACCTTTTAGGGGTCAAAATTTGTAGATTGGTACCGTTTAGGGTACTAAAATCTGCAATGACTACCGTAAGAATTATCGCGGTACCTTTTAGGGTATGAGCCGAATAAATATGACAGAATATGACATGTGTTGTTTTCGAATTGGTACCTCTTAGGGGTAAAAATTATTTTGAGCCACGCCCATCAAACAAGATTCTGGTACCTTTTAGGTTGTTCTTCGAAAATTTCCGACGAGCACCCCCGTCATTTTTATATGGGAGTCCCCCCCCAGGGGACCTAATCAGCCAAAAAAAATTAACAAACATACAATAAACTGCAAGGGCCCTTCCAATAAATGACTTTTATTCGGGATTCACATCACCTCACATTTTAAGACTGACCATGCAAAATTGGCCCGTAAAACTTATGCGACAAAATTTTATTTTCGCGAATTGTGGTCTCCGCAGCCGTTGTTTGTGTCGTCACGCAACTCTCCTGATCCTGCACAAATAACGGATGCGCAGGAGACTACGCAAACCCTGGACGATGCGTTAAAAACACTGGGATTTGTGTCTGCTCCTAAGAGCCAACCCGTGAATAAGAAATGCTAACGCGTAACGCAATGTTGCGGTAAGTTTTCACACTGACACGGTTCAATATTTTTTTAAAATTAAAATTAAAGAAAAGTATGGAAAAATCTCGAAAAAACATCTTGCACAGCCTCAAGACGGAAAAAAAGTTACTGTGCACCGCTTTAAGTCGCAGAAGTAGCTGTGCTCACTTTTCAGGCGAAACCTCTCGCCAGAGTTGCATTTTTTCGAATACATAAATCGGTAAAAAAATCCAGACACAAACCCCAGTGTTTTTTACGCATCCTCCAGAGTTCGCGAAGTCTCTAATGTCTCTTACGCAGCCGTTTTAATTTTTTGTAGTATAGAAGCAAAGACTATATTATTTCGGCTGGCCAAACCAGCTTTCTTCAGGTAAAACGAAGAAGAAGAAGGCTGGCTTGGCCAGCCGAAATATAGTACATCTCTAAATTTCTACCTACGTTGTATCGGTCTTTGCTTCTACATGTATACTATATTTTCACTTGTTAAACCGACCAAATCACTAGGATTATCAGGATTATCGTCCATCGTTACTTGTTTGAATTTCTCGTTTTTTTTTGTGCAGGAGGGCGTTGCGTGACGACACAATAAAGGCCGCGTAAAAGACTACGGTTCGCGAAAAGAACATTTTGTCGCATAAGTTTCACCGGCCAATTTTGCATGGTTTCTTAAAATGTGAGGTCATACGAATCCCGAATAAAAGTCACTTATTGAGGCGGGAGTTGGACGCAGTGGGTTGGGGGGTCCATGGAGCAAAACGCCTAGTAGAGGGGAGGGTCCAACGGTGTGCAGAATCTTTTGGTGTTCCGGTTAGGTTTCGACGGTGTTCCGGGCTGTTCCGAGGTGTTCCGTTGGTGTTCCGGGGGTGTTCCGGGGTGTTCTGGGTGTGTTCCGGGGTGTTCCGGGGTGTTCTGGGTCGATTTTCTGGTTTTACAAACACCCGGGTTACCCAGAAAACATCATAGAAAGGTCTCTTTACCTCCAGACAATGGGCACTTACACAAAAGAAAAAAGGTCACGAGAGGATACTGCCTTTTGCCACAACGTACCACCTGGCAGTTAAAAATTTAAAACAAATACTGATGGAACATTGGAGCCTTACACAAAATCAGCCGTTGCTGAAAACAATTCTTGAAAAACCTCCAATAATCTCCTACAAAAAGGGAAATTCCCTTAAAGACACGCTCGTTAGAGAAAAAATATAATTTCAAGGCGACTATGCGACGCGACATAAAAAGCCACATGTTGAGTCCGTGCAGGTCTGTCGTTACCTTTTTATCATTTTGCGTGACAAATGCACTTGGGACTCGGGGCCGCTTGTTTACATTAAAAATAAAGAAACCATGTTCTTGATTCTCTGGCCTTCAAGTCAAAGCGACAAACAGATGGTTTCATCGTCCTTACAATGTAATAAAGTACTCCGTAAAGGTAAACAATTAGCGTGCAATTTGCTTAATTTAGCTGCGTTCACAGCCAACCATTCGAATTTTTTTCAGCCGTTAACCGCGAGCCGTTCCAAATAATTCTTTAGCCGTTCAGGCTCCGTTCACAGCCAGCTGTTCGAAATAATTATGTTGCCGTTCAGGCGTTCACAGCCGTTCGAAATTTTTCTTCTGCCGTTCAGCTTCATCCGTTCAAATTTTTTCTTCAGCCGTTCATGGTAAACGGCTCGGCCACCCGTTTTTCATCATATATATAGCCAAGTTAATCCAATCGAAAAATATATCAAGTCGCTCATCTGTTCACTATATTAAGTACATGCAATTAACGAGATAGCCCCAAACAAGTCTTCTACTGCATAAGCTTTACTCGCAGAACTTCACTACTATTTTGTACAGGATTTTACTGATCCAGATCCGGGTGGGGGGGGGGGGACTCCCATATAAAAATGACGGGGGTGATCGTCGTACCTTTTAGGGATCAAAATTTGTAGATTGGTACCGCTTAGGGTACTAAAATCTAAAATGTCCACCGTTGGAATTATGACGTTACCTTTTAGGGTATGAGCCGAAAAAATATTACAGAATATGAAATGTGTTGTTTTAAAATTGGTACCTCTTAGGGGTTAATATTTTTTTTGAGCCACGCCTATCAAACGAGATTCTAGTACCTTTTAGGGTATATTTCGAGAATTTCCGACGTCCCCCCCCGGTATCCAGATCTTGGCCACAGATCCGGCACCTTGCTTTCATCAGTTTGTAGTAGTGGTTTTTGCCGTTTGTTGCCCCAAACAAGTCTTCTACTGCATAAGCTTTACTCGCAGCACTTCACTACTATCTTGTACAGGATTTTACTGATGCAGATCTGGGGGGGACTCCCATATAAAAATGACGGGGGTGCTCGTCGTACCTTTTAGGGATCAAAATTTGTAGATTGGTACCGCTTAGGGTACTAAAATCTAAAATGACCACCGTTGGAATTATGACGTTACCTTTTAGGGTATGAGCCGAAAAAATATTATTACAGAATATGACATGTGTTGTTTTAGAATTGGTACCTCTTAGGGGTTAATATTTTTTTGAGCCACGCCTATCAAACGAGATTCTAGTACCTTTTAGGGTATATTTCGAAAATTTCCGACGTCCCCCCCCCCCCCCCCCCCCCCCCCCTCTCCCACCCCGGTATCCAGATCTTGGCCACAGATCCGGCACCTTGCTTTCATCAGTTTGTAGTAGTGGTTTTTGCCGTTTGAATTTTATCGTCGCTTCTGGGGTCTATTAAGTCACGCTTTAGTAGAAACGCAAAATTAGTCTTTTAACACGGATCACTCTCTGACACACAACGTCAAGGAATTGTGCGCCTGCTTTACAAGAAGGACGACAAGTTAGACTTGAAAAACTGGCGAACAATTTCTCTGTTAAACGCAGATTATAAAATTTGTACTAAAGTACGAGCCAACCGCTGATTCTCAGCGAAGATCAAACATGCGGGATTCCTGACCGCAGTATTTTTGAAAACCTTTTTCTGATCCGGGATACAATCGACTATGTAAACCATAAACAGCTTTCGGCCGCTGTTATTAGCCTGGATCACGAAAAGGCTTTCGACCGAGTTAATCACGGCTTTTTGCAACGCGTTTTAGAGCGCTTTAATTTCGGCCACAATTTTCCGGCCTTTTCGCTCGAACGGGGAGTTAGACAAGGTTGTCCGTTGTTGCATTATTATTCAGCATTATTTTATTATGTATTAAATTTTCCACCGCAGTAATATACTCCCGCAGAAAAATGATTTGTTTAACAGGAACTTTCTCGCTCCGCAAAAATTTCCTCCCGCAAAACAAATTCAGTCGGGCAATCCGCAAAATTTTCCTCCCGCAAAAATTTCCTTGTGCACGGAAGCTAAATCACCAAAACTATGACGTCTTCCCCATACTACTGCATAATCAAACCGGAATAGCAATGATTCAGTATTCCAAAATAGAACAAACCCAAAGTTCATGCTATTTTGCTCTGCCATATCGCTCATATTAAAACACAAACTTTTCCGTCCCATTTAACTTCCTTAAAACGTCTCCATCCATTTTAAAACTACACCGTGAAATTCTCAAACGCATTTGACCTATTTTTACCCCTCTAAAGCAGGTTTAATGGCTTTACGACAAATGATTTGAAAATTTGAAACATTGATAGGTAATGTGAGATATCGAAACTTAATAAGAACTTTAATACCTTTGCGGTGACGTAACGTGAGATATGACAAGTTCATGACAAGTTCTGACATCCCATTACCCTAGGAAAATTAACAATAGGTCCGGGGGTGCTCCTTAAAAATTTTAGTGGCGGTATATGACGCCCTTCTTGAAATCCTAACCGGTTTAACCAACGATATCCTCAATGCCCTATAATATAGCTTCTATAACGAAGAAAGAACTAACTCCCCCGGACAAAAGTCCACAAAGTTAACGACGAACCTTTGTTAACAACTTTTTTCCCCTTTTTATGCTGATACCTATATCTCGTTTGCGCGCATGCGCATTAACGAGATAAAAAGTGTATTACTGAAAGCCTAAAGCGCCTTATGTAACGAGAACCTGTTTAGTTTTTTAAACAAATAATCAAGGTATTCTTGCTGTCAGAAATACAAAGGGACGGTTATTTAAACGAAGTCCAACTAAGACCGCGGTGTAAGTCAATTAATGGACCTCCACATCTGTTTATAAGTGGTTCACTGCAAGTAGATATACGACTTCTAGCCTTCTAAACACTGCATACATTAAATGACGTTAAAATTTAAACACCATCTAAACTTCGTTTAAATAACCCCCCATAATGTCTATTTACGTGCAAAATCGTCCCTTCACGAATGACTGTTTCATCACTTTGCAGAGACAACTGAGACATGTTCTATTCTGTTAAAGGGGCTATGTCACGAGATGTCACGCCAGCTTACAATCTTGATAAACGTCGGGCCGCCGTTTTTCAAGTTTATGCCATCGCCATCGAAATCAGGCACAATCCATTTAATCCTGGGGAGCTGTGTACTCTGAAATGTCTTAAAGTTTTCACGCATGTAACTAATCTGTTTGTCTTGATTTAGCTTTGGTTATTTTTCCGATTCTGGAATCGTACAGCTCAATATTTCAATGTCTAGAAGTACGCAGTGGAAATCAGTTGAGCATGGACCGCGAAGGTTCTTCTCCGGGTCAATCTACTGTAGTTGCTGGATCGCTGTGGAATCAAGCAAGAAGTCAGGCGTTCCTCGCTTCTAGCACTGTTCTGGGATCTTTTAAATGCTCAAACTTGCTTTTTCATCCCTTTGGCATGTTTTATTTTATAGATTCCTCTTAGTCCATTGCTCCACGGGTCAGGTTTTGTCGCTAGAATTCTTAAAATGTAACATAAAAGAAACAAAGCAACTATACAGTAGGAATTAACAATTACCTGTATATCATTGGCCTTAAGGTTACAGTGTACCTTCAGATCGAAAATTTATTGAATTTTTTTGTTTTGGCGTCAAAATAAAGTTTACACAATGAACTTTCATCCAAAAAAAAATTATCGAAAAATAGTGAAAATTGACGGAGAAATGACGGTATAACTTTTGTGGGCGGAGTTTGTTTATGAAGTCATATGTTTTTTTAAGCGCTGTTTTCTCAAAATTAATTTTTCGCTTGTAGGGGACACTTTAAAGAGCTACAACTCAAAGGAAATTTGTCCGATTTTCCTCAAATTTGGACATATAATCAACATATAATCAACCAAAACGTATCGGCGAATTTCTGATTTCCGAAAACTTTTTCGTCAAGAGCCATTTCCGTGCGATCACTCCAACTTTTTTTCTCCCTTTTTCGAAAATATTCTGTAACTTTTCATTGCAATTGAATATGGGAAATCGCCGACACGTTTTTTTTAGCGCTTCGTGTCCGGAAATCCGAGAACAAATCAAATTATTAAAATACAATAATCGCTTTGAGTTATAGCGTTTTAAAGCTGATTCGGACGTTCGAATTTAGACGTCGTAAAAAATTCGACAATTCATTTTCTTACCAAATGGTTTCCATATTTAGATAGCCAACTTTATAAGCTTTAATTTGATATCTGGGTTTAGGTATATTAAGTGTAATCTTAAGACGCTAGAGCTGTTATACTGGAGACACCCCCGAAGGTACACTGTAACCTTAATCGCAGTTAAAATGATTTTCTTCGCCCCCATTCCATTTTCGGTATCACGTCAACTCTAAAGCTGAAAACTTTACCAACGATTGCGCTGTATACTCCTTACAATCTTTATTATGAAAACAACCAACAAATCTATTAAAAGTGAAAGCAAACAAAATTAAGTCTCCAAATTCACCAATCGTATCTCTTCTAGGGGACCTTGAAACCCGATGAAACAAACGCTTTCGTTTTTTGGCCGCCGTAAATATATTCAAAAGCTGACGTTTTGAGCGCTAAACTTTCATCAGAGCGAATGTAGAAATTCTGGGCCGTGTCATCTTTTAAATCGGCACTCTCAATCCTCACGGAATCAACGAACGCTTTTCATTCAACTAATTTATTCTTGTTTTTCACGTTACCATATTTCCACCAATAGCGCAGCTCTACCGTTTCATGCATAAACCACACACAACCCCCCCCCCCCCCCCCCCCCCTAGCGCTAGCGCTCGAAACGTCAGCTTTTGAATATTTTATGGTGGCCAATTTACCTTATCAATTCAGTTGATAAAAACTAATTTTCGTGTTTCACTCCGCCGTCGACTTTGCAGCACAGTTTCTTTAGAAACTAACCCATTTACGTTCTCGTTTTGGTTGAGTTTCGAAGTTCATGAGAAAAAATACAGTATGAGATATTGTCAAAGCTAAGCAAATATATGTTGTCTCTTAACTCAATTCCTAAAGTGTCTATCATTTATTTCAAACACTGGTTCATCGCTCTCAAAACGCGGTGGTTAAAAGAACGTTTTGGACAAGACGAGATACCGAAACTTGGACGTTATGTCGTGGGTGGCTCCATATTCTAAGATTGATATCACCCACTACCCCAGACCTTGACACTCACGCTTGAACCTTTTAAGCTCGTTTTTGTTGGTGGCATATGTCTACTATTGTATATTTCGTGTTTGATTCACTATACTGATTACACGTTCATGTTATCTATACATCTGATTGAAAAAACATTGTCGGGTAAAAAGCCTAAATTATGAGTGATACGACTCAATGGTGTTTTTGGCTAGCGGCCAAAAACGTTTTGTGTCCTCAGATAAATTGCAGATTATTATATAACGCAACAATTATACAATTTCAATACCAATCAATGGATGGCACAAGCCTTATTTGCCTTGTTTTCAGAATTCCACTCTGATCGTATTAGATAGCGCAATATTTTTAAAAGGGGCCAACGCCTAACAACTGTTTCCAAAACCTTTGAACAAAGACAAGTTAGACCTCGTTTAAAAACCGGCTTGATATAGATTTTGATTTAAAAAATACTCAAAAGAAGGAGAGACATTTTTAAATGATGAATGTATCTCCAGATGTAGATGTAGAAACTGTCTAGTATGTAATGTTTATGACATGGCATTCAGGATATAAATATTAATCTCGTAACAATTATATTATTTGCAATTAATTCAAACACAGTGCGCAAACAATTATACTAACGTCTTTCTGCCAACCTTGATAGGATAATAGATCAATAGGCAACTTATTGCTTGACAAATTAACGAATTAAAATCAACTCACTTCTATTTTCCCAATCAAACTTTACGTCATCTCCAATCAACATAAATGGTGCCCAGTCTTTCACATCAGAATAGCCGTTGCCCCTCATCCACTTCATGGCCTGGTGAAGACATTCACTGACATATTCTCTACGAACAAGGTTCTCATAGAAATGGTTCATAAACATCTCTGTTGCACTGTCACTTAGGGCCCAAAGCGCTACCAACACTGAGCGTGCACCGGATCCTAAGAACGCCTGAGCGATTCCAACAACTCCCTCGGCTCTAATTTGTCCACGTCCACTGTGGCAGCAGCTTAGTACTACAAGCTTAGCTCGCACTTTAACTCGTGCGATGTCAGACATTGTTAATAAATAGTCTTCTTCTTGTGGAATCTTATTAGTTGGAAAAGGGGCAAGGGCAATTTCTCCTCTTTCGGCATTACCATGAGCAGCGAAGTGTATTAGGCTCACTGAATTTATGCCTCTAAGAACGGCCTCCTTAGTTGCTTGCTCTCCTAACAAAGGCTGAGTCCCCAGCAGTCGTCCAATCATTTCTGCTTCCTTTCTCGCACAAGGCAATGGACATAAGCTTTCAATATATCCCTTGTAATATACCTGACTGACTTTAGGTTCCCCCACTATCAGTGCTCCAGTCTGATTGTGATAGTCTGCCGGACTGTCCTGAATGAGCTTCAGAGTGTTCAAAGAAGGAACCATGCGAATCCTGAAGGTCTCTGAAAAAAACGCCCCCGCTTTCATTTTGTAACGCTGCAAATGGAACTTTCCACAAGGAGCGATCCGGCACAATAATGACTTCTGGTTCATCAAGTAAATGAACCACAGGAGCAATGAGCAGTTTGTGAAAAAGAACAAGACTGGCCTCTGTTTTTTGGTTTTCTTCATCATTTTCTGGCGTTCGAAAAATTTCGAGGATATCTTTCTGAGGTGAACCAGGTTCCCGTTGAATAGCATCTAAAGATCGATCTTCGCAGAGCTTAAGAGGTAAAATGCCAAATTGTCTGAAATTGTTAGCAACCAATTCATCAAAATTTTTCACTAATCCATCTTGAAAAATATTTTCTTTACCTTCTGTTTCTCGGAAATGCATCGTGTCATTTATTTTAAGAATCCAAAAATACATCGTTTTAGAAAAATAGGAAATGTATAAGCAGATGCAGTTTCTTTCTTTCTTTATAGTATTTTTTAACACCAGTCACGTTTTGTTGATTAACTGAAATCGTACTCTTCACGGAATAAACATACTCCATTAAGTCGGCCAGGGCTCTTGCCCGTCCGAGTTCTGAAATAACGAGAGCTTCATGAGTGTTTCTACTGGCACAAAGCAGTGCACTTAATACCTGGTAGGGGAAAACGTACTGATCGAAAAAAGACAATTTAAATTCGTCATTATCCGTGAGAAATTCCCTCAAAGCCTCGCATTTTTTAACTCCCTCATAGAGATAAGAAGACGCTTCATGAAATTTTCCTTCCAAAAACATTACCATAGTAAGGCAACAAAGGCTTTTGAATTCGTTGTCGACGTCCTTAATCTCTTTACTGACTTCAAGGGCCTTTTTGAGGTGAGCTTCCGCCTGAACATTGTTTCCTAGATATGAAAACACGTATCCTAGGCTCAGGTAATCGGCTGCCACTTCTCTGTTGCCGATCTGTTTTCGGATTTCCAGTGCTTGCTTAAAGTATTCTTTTGCTTTGTCATATTCACCAAGAGATAGGAATGCATATCCTTGCGCTCCATAACACGAGGCTTCCCCCTTTCTATCACAAGTTACTTTTTTATCACAAGTGCTTTCTCAAAATACTTGTTGGCCTGGGCATATTGTGTTTTGGATAGAAATACACTTGCCAGATTTCCGTAAGAAAAACCTTCTCCATATTTGTAACCAATATGCTTACTGATTGCAAGTGTTCTCTCAAGATATTCTTTCGCCCTATCATAATCGCAAAGAGTTTGAAACAAAATCCCTAGATTTCCGTAATCTTCTGCTTCCCCTTTCCTGTCGCCTATTTCAATATGGATTGCAAGTGCTTTCTCGTAATATTCTTTAGCCTTGGCATATTCTCCACGAGGCCGAGACACATTTCCTAGATTTGCGTAAGTTGATGCTTCTCCACCTCTGTCGCCAATTTCGAGTCTGATCGTAAGTGCTTTTTTAAAATACTCTTCAGCCGAGTCATATTCACCGATCGATAACAATACAACTCCCAGTTTTTCGTAAGACGAGGCTTCTCCTCCTCTATTTCCAACTTCTTTTCTGACTGCAAGAGCCGTCTCGTGATATTCTGCTGCCTTATCGTATTGACTCATGGATTCAAAGAGAGCTCCCAGGTTTCCATAAGTGAGCGCCTCTTCTGCCCTGTTGCCTATTTCTTTTCTAATTTCAAGTGCTTTCTCTAAATACTCTTCAGCCCTTAAATGTTTACCATAGAAGTAAAACAAACATCCCAGACTCCCGTAACATGCGGCTTCTCCTGCCCTGTCTCCAATTTCTGTTGAGATTAATAGTGCTTTGGAGAAATATTCTTCAGCTTTAACATTGTCACCCAAGCAAGAAAGCACAACTCCTATGTTTCTGTAACTCGATGCTGTACCTTTTCTGTGGCCAATTTCTAAATTGATCCCAAGTGCTTTCTCTAGATTTTTTTTAGCCTTGATATATTCACCAAGATTATGAAATACCATGCCCAAATTTTCATATTCTGTTGCTTCGCCTTGCTTATCGCCAATTTCCACACGGATTGTTAGTGCTTTTTCAAACCAATGTTTTGCTTTAACGTGTTCATCGAGACACTGAAACACTGCCCCAAGGTTTCCGCAATTTACTGCTTCGCCTCTCTTATTCCCAGTTTCCATCTGGATCGCAAGGCTTTTCTCAAAAAATTCTTTAGCCTTTTCATAATGAGTAAGAGTTAAAAACACAGCTCCTAGATTTCCGTAACACGACGCTTCCCTTTTTTTGTCCCCGATTTCTAAACTGGTTGCAAGTGCTTTCTCTTGATAATCTTTAGCCTTGACACATTCTCCAACAGAAAGAAATATAATTCCTAAGTTTGAATAATCTGCTGCTGCACCTTGTTTATCTCCAATTATTTTTCGGATAGCAAGTGCTTTTTCAAGGTATTCTTTAGCCTTGTCATATTCACCCAAATATTGAAACAAAACTCCTAGCTGTCCATAATCTGTCGCTTCTCCTCTTTTGTCACCATATTCTATCCTAATCGCAAGAGCTTTGTTAAGGTGTACTTGCGCCTTGGCGTATTCACCAAGATTTAGAAACACACTTCCTAGGATTCCGTAATCTTTTGCTTTTCCTGTTATGTCGTCAATTTCATTTCTAATGGCAATTGCTTTCTCAAGATACTCCTTTGCTTTGGAATATTCATCAAGACAAAGGCATATATTTCCTAGTTTTCCGTATTCTTCTGCTTCTCCTTTTCTGTCACCCATTTTTCGTCTGGTTACGAGAGCTGTTCGGTGACATTCTTTAGCCTTGTCATTTTCACCAAGGCATCGAAACACATTTGCGAGGTTTCTGTAATGCGCCGCTTCTCCTTGTTTGTCACCAATTTCTATAGTGATCTCAATTGCTTTTAGAAGATATTCTTTAGCCTTTTCATATTCACCAAGACAATTGAACACAATGCCGAGATTTCCAAGAGCATCCGCTTCACCTTGTTTATCGCCAATTTTTATTGTTATGTCAACTGCTTTCTCAAGGAATACTTTAGCTTTCGCATATTCCTCACGATATTTAAATACATTCCCTAGATTTCCAAAAGCATCTGCTTCTCCTTTTCTGTCACCGATTTCTACTGCAATCATAAGTGCTTTATTGAAGTATTCTTCGGCTCTTGCAAATTCACCAAGTAATACAAAAACAGTTCCTAGATTTCCATAACATGAAAAAACACCCTTTCTGCTGCCATTCTCTTTTCTAATCACAAGTGCCTTCTCTAGATATTCCTTAGCCACAGCTAATTTACCTAGAGATCGAAATACGGTACCCAGGTGCAGGTATAATTCTGCTTCTCTATTTCTGTTGCCTATTTCTTTCATGACGTTGATTGCTTTCTCGTATAATTCGTTGGCTTCGACATACTTTCTTTGACGCTCATACAATCTTGCCAGTTTTATGCTGAGCTCACCTTCTTTTGCTTTTTCGCCACATTCGCGAAGTACGATTAGAAGTTTTCTGCCGTATGATATGGCAGTGACGTCATCATTTATAAGACGGTAACCACTGAATAATTTGAAGTAGATATTCTTGTAAAGTGATTTGGGAAATTTATTTTCCCTTTGAGTTATTTTATTGCTGAGAATTATCAAGCATTCCTTGCATAACTTGATGGCCTTTCGAGCACGAGAAGTGTTGAAAAGGAATGTTGCAACAACTATGCCGATATAGACGACGTAAATGACCTCTTCTGTGTTATTCATTTCAAGCAATTCATTTCTGAAAAAGTGGAAACAAAGAAAAATTTGATATGTTTTCTTGTTTTCGTTATCTTTAACCTCCGTAAATGTTTTAACAGACGACCGATAGAAACTCAAACAATGGTGAGTATGTAAAAGGTTCCGGTTAAGGCAAGCGTAGATTGGGTATACATTTTGCACGTGTTGGGAACAAACATAATTAATTTAGTTTTAATACAGTTTTGTGTCACCCGAATTCTGTTCTGGCAGATAGGAAAAACATAACTGTAAAAGAGTAGCTATTTCAATGAAATCGATTCGGACGACTGGTCGCACCTGGTGACGAATACAAGATTCTTCGTGTGCGTAACACGGAATGTCCGTTTGGAACCTTCAGTTGACACATTAGTTTTCTGCTAATACGGCTACTGTAGTAGGGCATCAAATCCTATTTACTCACTTTGTCTGTGATTAGCCAAATAGACGCTGAATAGTAAGCAGAAAAACTGTGTTTGTAATATCTTAAAGCGATTTCAGGACCAATGCACGCAGCGAACAAGCGAGTTGTCGGTCAAAGCGCGAACAATGGCTCACCGTAAAACCGAAATTGGCTAAAAGGCTAAAGTTAAACCTATTGGTAGTCTATTGAATAGCATTTTAACCTGTTCTAAGGTGATCATTATTGTTTATCTACTTCTTGCTTGCCGTAAATTTGCTTATACGTTTAGTTTAGTTTCGATGACTGAAATAGATGAGTGACCAAATGCAAAGTCACACAAACTTGCGTACATGCAAAGTTCTAAGTCCATTTGAAAAATCTTTAGGATTAAAAGAAAATGTATATTAAATATTTTATGCATCAGTATAAACGAACACAAGAAATTCTAATCTCATGTTAATTTTAAATGCTTTTGGTGCTTCCACAAAAAGAGCAAATTGAAAGTTTTGATTTGGAGGTTTTAAAAAAAAAAAAACACTTCGAAAATGAAAAATGATCGAACTCAAAAGCAAAGATTCAATCGAAAATGAGCATGGAAAAAAATTTCAATCCAGCTATTACAGATTTCACAACCTGGGGTCCCTAAGAAAACTCTAAGAACACATCGTTGATCATCTTTCTTTGATTCACTGACTTTATAGTTTCCTACGTTCTTTCCGATTTTGCACAAAGATCGAATGGCCAAACTAGTAAAGAGCTATTCCTATTCCAATTACCTAAAAAAAAAGGAAATGTATTTGGGCTTCCACTTGTGTTGTGCTTTTAACTGGATCTTCGTTTTCCATTGCGTGGTCATCATTATATTTTAGTTTGATTTAGGTTTCGTCAATCTACCAAAACCGGATAAAAAGGTTGACAATTTTTTTTCATTTTCTTTGTAATGGCAATCATACGGTTTCGAGTTCAATTTGTGATTTCTTTGCACAAGTGAGTTTTCCAAAACGCGCAGATTACACGAGCCGCTGTTACTTATTAATGATTATACATGGAACATTTACATATATGAAGTGACGATCTTATGCATCTTATTATTAATTGGCTGATGAAGATCAGCCCATAATACTAGAAACTCAAAGGTTTGCTTGCACATGAAATCCTGAGAGAATGTTTCCAATAAGATTTAAAAGAACCTTTTTAAAGAATTCCAAGATTTGTAATTTGCACTGGTGTTACACTTTTGCACTGGTGTTACACTTGAACTGCACTGCTCTTAGCCAATTAGAACTGAATAATGTTTTCATATATATATATATATATATATATATATATATATATATATATTATTAGACTTTAAATTCAACCTACTTTAAATTAGCAAAAGTGCTAGGAACCGATGACGTTGAATGAACATAACACGAAAAGAAAGCGTTAAGGAAATAAAGGCAAAAAGTTCAAGTATTATTTTTGTATCATCTTCAATATTCACATTTTTGCATTGGTGAAAATCAAACATTCGCATTCTGACTATAGGGTTAAGTGTGAGTTGTGTGTCAGCAGGATCCGTATGAGTAAAAATGCGTTTAAAGGGGCATCGTGACTGGGATTTTGACCTTTTTGTCGTCAAAACCGTGTTGCAATACTTTTACTTATTAATAAAATACTAAGAGAAGAAAATCGACCAATTTTTTAAAGGAGAACAAATCATGGGCTGTTCTAGCCCATTTTGGAAACAAACATGTGAGAACATTTACACCTAGTCCTCTGTGACTAGAGACACTCGTCGAACGTTTTGGTGCACTATGGGTGCAATATTTCACATTACAACTGGGCGATCATTTCTGTTATCATAAAAACATTTTTGTGCTTTTGCTACACTCAGCCGAATAGAATACATGTCTATGACATGCAAAATGAATACAACTGTGTACAGCCGTACAAGCTCTATTTGAATCAGGAACAAAAACATAGGAATCAAAAACACTTTTCGTTTTACCATAAGTATAACTACCACGGTGTTAAACAATAACTAGATTAACAAACTGTAAGATTCTCAAAATATAAGACTGCATGCCGGACCCGAAAAACCGGACGATACCCGGAACATATTTTCCAAACATAGTGCGTGTAGTCAATTAATAACTTCTCTAGAGGTTTAAAAAAACAATGACCGATAAAGAGTAGTATAATTACTCATGTGCAATAAGCGCATGAGGTATAAAATGCCCTCCGTTTTCGTGCTTTTGTCACATTTGTGCATGTTAATTTATGCACGCATATTTTAGTGTACGCGAACTCGCCCCTGCCTCCCCTAGAAAGTTATTTCTGTCCCTTATTGTTGTAAAATGGCTTCAAAGTGGTTGAACCAATCCGAATCCGTCTACTGTGTACATGTGTGGGATTTAGGGGGGACTAGAGAGAACCGGTTTGTCACTCGGAGAAGACTATCATCAGATTTCAAACAAATATGACCGCTTCTGTACTCCACACTTCAATTTTTCAGACGTTCATTTTCCATTACCAGAATGTAAGCACTCCTTTTAAGACTTCGAAATGAAAATTAGAAGTCCTTGAGACGATTTGTATGCCTTTGAAGTGGCGGTTAGAGAGCTGAAAGCGATGGAATCTTCCTGTGAAGATCAGGATCCATTTATCACAAAGCGGGACATGTCTTCCTTCAGAACTCACACTCGAAGCGCGAAGCGGCAGACTTTACTAAGAATTTTCAAGCATTCCTGGAAAACTACGGTAAAGAAAATAACAATTTTTAATGCCCATTTACTTTGAAAGAAACATTTCATAGACTGTTTCTTTGTGTTATCAGTGATTTTTTAGAAATATTTAGACAACTCGGCCACACGAGAAATTCTTCGACGATAATTTAACGCATTTTGCTCTTGAGACTAAACTAATAGAAATTTGAATAAAACTTTCAACTGAGAGAATTCGTTGTCCTATTTCCTGTGTTAAAGCAAATTGCGATCAAACTTGTTCGAATGTTTTCTTCGTGAAGTCAATAATCACGTACGGTAAAGGCACTTTAGTAAATATAATTAAGGTATGTGCCCTGGGTAAAATGGTGAATTTTGAAAAATAAAATAAAATACTTGTACAGTGGCTTAGTTATTCTCATTCCTTTTAGATGACATAATGGTTATAAGAGAACACAGATATGTCAAGAGATTTTCTATTTTGGCTCCCTGTGGCGCTTACTGGTTTAATTATAAATGGAACCAAAATCATGAACTTTCGGTTTTTCTTCTCTGGTATTTAAAAATATGGCCAGAACTGCGTTGAATCTGCTTCAATAGCACATTTTGCACTGACGTAGTTTTAATACCACTTTGAATTGAAATATTTTCAGCGAAAATAAATATTTTGTCAATTTCGAACAACACACTCGCTATACTTCACTAAACTATACTTTACTCTCTGGCCGGTATTAAAACTGCGTTAGTGTATTTGCATGCAATTGTTCATCCCACCAAGTTTTGTAAAAAACTAATCAATAGTTTCCGAGATTTTCTATTTTCCCTACTGTCCCTACCAGTTCTGAAGCAAAAACCTAAAAATCTGTACGTCAAATAGCCAAAATACACCATAAACAGTTCAGTGCCTTCGATTTCTTCACTTGGGCACTATTTTGTTTTATCTTCCGCTGTTCAAAGCCATCGCAGAACAAAAAAAAACGGGTACTCGACCCAGGCCCTTTCACGGTCAATGGAGCCAGTTTCCGGTCAAAACACAAAACTTTGACAAAGCGTAGAATTTTAAACTTGCCTTATATTGCAATAAAACCACATTTTTGGATATTAGGTGGTATAAGCTATAAACAGGCTGAAAATGTCTTGATTCTGAGACACAAAATTTAACCAGGGCACATACCTTAAGTAAATAGCGCTTTCTGAAATAAAGTTTGCTTTGCTTGAGCGAAGGAAGTGAACATGAAGAAGACAGACTTTGATTTAGATTATTGAACGTGAACTGAAAGGTATACATTTTGGTAGCACAGCGTCTCAGTGGTTCGCCAGTTGAGTTGTAAGCTTGTTGAACGCAGAGGCTTTTTTGTTATTTCTTTTTAGTTGCTCGTTGACTAGCGTTTATCGAACGCGAACGATATATTTGTAGTACAAACAATGTATATTACATGATATTAGCGCATTACCGACTCGGCCGGTCTTCTCAGAAGTTCATTGATCGCGCGTGGGGGTTATGAGCTTATTTTATCGGCTTGGCAGTTCGCCCGTCTACTTAATTAAAGTTCTTTTTTCAATGCGAAGGATGTATGTCTTAGGTTCTTGGCGGCTTGCTAGTTGAAAGTTTCTAAGTTATACTGATATATTATGCATATCCGTGGTGGTGTTTTTCAGGCGGCTTGCTGAATTAAATGTGAATGGTGTATTTTTAGCGGCAAGGCGCCTTGATAGCGTATTTATTTATTTATTCAAAATGTTTGAACTCAAGTAAAAACGTAATAATTAAGTTTCTTAGTTCCATGTCTTGCCAGCGATTGAAAGTTTCTGGAAATTTTATTCACTTGGCGGCTTGTATTAAAGTGAGTTCAAAGTATCGTGTTTTAGTGTTTACATTTATATGTCTGATTTATATTTCATTGCCAAATAACAATTGATCTGATGGAACACGCAATGATTCAGCGATGTATTTTGTTACGAATAGTCTTACGTATTTGTACATGAAGATATAGTTTTGATAGATGTTCCGTAGAATAGAAGCCTGCTAGTGAACACTTGCTTCGCTCCACTTTGAATTTTATAATTCGGAATACCGAATAAACATTTATATTACTCGCCAGTCAGTGCCGATCGAGTCAGTATATTTTTGTAGGCCTCACTGACTTCGACGGCTCTACAGTCGAGCTGAGGCTTAAAGGAACTTCTAAACAGGATATGGATTGGAAAATTATGCTTGATAAAACGGCCTCACCGACTGAAATGTTTTTTTTTTTGGTAAAATAATATTAATCTTAACAATAAGCGCTTTCATTGAAAACAGCATCCCTTGACGTACCCTTCCGATGTCGGCGAACAAATGTCGTGTGTTTCGCCGGCCTATTTTCCTCTGGAGCAAAATAAAGCTTTGTTACACCCTCTGTAATCAAAGAATTCTAATATCTCGTATGTTTGAGGCCGCTCGCCACATAATATTGTCCACCTCTAGCGACGTCTCTTGTCAGCTCTCTTGTTCTCTATATTCCCGCAGCAGTTAATTTGTACAACTATTTACGTCACAGTGTAATATGACACTGGTTTTGGCCCCGCACATTTAGCGCTAACAACCTAACTTCGCGACCATAAAAAAGCGTTTCGCATCGTCTCTAACGCTTTAAACCTTTTATTCCAAGGTCCAAAAAGGTGAAACGTTCGATACATCAAAAAATAGATTACATTTCATAGACACTTTAAAGCAAGCACCTAGTCATACGCATGCGCATGAAAAATACGATATATCAGTCGGGATTCTCTCCTTTTAACAACAACTATGCCCAGTCTTTCTCGTTCACACACTATAAAGGCTGAATAAAAATGACAAATTTTCTATTGGTTATTAGCTCTAATGCTCTAATGCTCTAATGCTCTAATGCTCTAATGCTCTAATGCTCTAATGCTCTAATGCTCCAACACCATTTGTTCTGGTTTGTGCAAGTCAAAGCCTAAAACGTTAAAACCGAAATTGGACAAAATATATAAAAAAGTCTTCGCTGTTGTGGTTATTTTTAGTGAGAGGCTAACACCGAATGTAGTCTGTTGAATAGCATTTTAACCTGCTCTTAGGTAATCGTTATTGTTTATCTACTTTGTGTTTGCCGTCGTAAAGTTGCTTATACGTTTAGTTTAGTTGCAATGCCTAATATAGATGAGTGACCAAATGCAAAGTTGCACCAACTTGCGTACATCCAAAGTCTGAGTCCGTTTGAAAATTTTTTAGGAGTAAAAGAAAATGTATATCGAATATTTTATGCATCAGTATAAACGAACACAAGTAATGCTAATCTCACCTTAATTTTCAATGCTTTCGGGGCTTCCACAAAAAGATCAAATTGAAAGTTTTGATTTGAATGTTTTATCGAAAAAAACACTTCGAAAATGAAAAAAAGATCGAACTCAAAAGCGAAGATTCAATCGAAAATGAACACGAAAAAAATGAAGTTCAACTATTACAGATTCCACAACCTGAAGGTCCCTAAAAAAAACTCGAAGAAAATATTATTTTTCATTCATAAAACACATCTTCAATCATCTTTCTTTGATTCACCTACTTTATAGTTTCCTATGTTCTTTCCGATTTTGCACAAAAATCGAATGGTCAAACTAGTAAGGAGCTATTCCTATTCCAATTTCCTAGAAAAAACAACAACATAACAGTTACATATTCTAAACAGGAAATGTATTTCGTTTTCCACTTGTGTTGTGCTTTTAATTGGCTCTTCGTTTTCCATTGCGTGGTCATCATTATATTTTAGTTTGATTTAGGTGTCGTCAATCTACCAAAACCGGATGGAAAGGTTGACAAATGTTTCTATTTTCCTTGTATTGGTAATCATACGGTTTCGAGTTCAATTTGTCATTTATTTGCACAAGTGAGTTTTTCGTAGCCAACGAGTGATCTTTTGCCCTCTGAGTTTTCTTTTTTTTGTGTGACATTCGCGCATGCAAATTTATGCACGCATATTTTAATTTCGCTAGTCTGACTGGTTGACACGCGATCTCATGATATCGCTCTTCATTTTAATATGGCGGCAAAACTTCTCCGTGTGTTGACTTGAAAAGCAGAAGGAAGAGTTACAGAGCGTACAAGTTTTCTAGACAATGCAAAGCGTTCATGGATGGATAGAACATTTTGATATTGTGTTTGGCGCTTATTTCTGTGAGATTTTTGTTGCGGCAAGTTTTGTGTTTATATTAATTTTTCATTTGCTTAGCGATCGACTTTTTAAGTGTCTGCTACTAAACGTAGTGAATGTAGTGTAGTCTTACTTTTATAGACATAACATTATGTTAATCCATAAAAGCATTCTAAACACTCGGGAATCAATACTTCAATGGGTTAAAGATGTCACGAGCTGCGTACAGCTTCTTGTTATACATGACAAATTTACATAGGGGAAGTGACGATCTAATTGCAGAAGTGAGCATTTGACGCGTATTTGACACTGTTTAAAATTCAAGACAAGTATTTTTATATCATATTTTTCAATATTCGCGTCTTTGTAGCTGGAAATCAAACATTCTCATTCCGATTATATATAATATCAGTATAGATAGGCTGAGCCTTACAGCGTCGCTCTCTGAACAAGCTTAACTAAGATGTGAAAGGTCGGAAGCACAACAATTAAGATTGACGACCGGGCTATTTTTCAATTTTAGCAATTCTCAAAAACAGTATTACCCGACCGTCTGCACAGTATATTTAGACCGTACAAAAGTTCACAAAAACAACTTTTTCTCCGTCTAGAATAACTAGTACGACTACTTTCCGAATAAAATACACTTGTTGCTTGTCAAAAATTGCCCGAGAAACTGATTTGGAAATCAAAATTGTAAAAATACACAAACATAATTATTTGCATAAGGCGACGCGAGTGAAGATAGAACTATAAAATCCAAGTCTTGTTTTGTTTACATAAAATCGCTTTTCAATCTATGCAATGAACGAACAAACACATAAAAATGAACAACACAATCTTCTTTCGAAAAATTTTATTCAAATCGTCATTTAGTGTATGTTTAAAAGCAAAACGCATACCATTTATAGCGCATCGAGTTCGACCTGCCTTCGATGAAATTCAAGAAATCGATACAACTGAATTTAAGCATGTTTTAAAAACAATTCTCCAAAACTAACAACAACACAAGGTAAAAGTCAATCACAGATTGATATCAACAGTTATTATTGTATTCATAACCTGAAGTTCTCAAAAAGAGCAACAACGAAGCGCGTTATTGTTTTACGGTACAAAATGAAACTCAATGACGCTTTAAATCGAAATGGTAGGTTATAAGTCGGTTCTTTTATACAGAGTCCTGTGTGTTCACAGGCCGAAAAGCCGAGCGCTCTAACTCGAAAATAATAATTATTTTCATTTACTTCGCTTTAAAATCGAAAGGCACTAAACTGAGATCTTTTTGTATTAGCTACGATCAGACCGCTAAAAATGGTTGCCAGAGAATCACGATGCATTCATTGTCACCTGATGAGCGCGCCGACGCGCAATCCTTCCCCTCGGTACCCCAGTGAAAATAACATCCCGAAAGAGCAATCTACACTACCCACCCCCCTAATCAAACAAGTGTGTCACGCCGAAGATTTTACGATCATCAACGAACTTTTCGGTGTGGTATCGGAAGCGGCACCTAGAACAAAAGGCCTATTGTTTAAATCTTAATGTGCGAGTCTGACTCGGTATAATGGACCATTTCTTGATACGTTAACCTTTAAGTCCCACGCTTTCTTGGACTTCTTTAAATCTCCGCTTCTTTGGTTCTGAAATCCGTAGTAAAAACAAACATCTCCCCGCATTGATCATCATGATAAAAACGTATGAAGCTCCTCGAAGCAAGATTTTATCCCTGAAAGCTTTTCATTTTTCCACTAATGCGGCTTCTGTATATCCCTTAATTAGTATCCCTGTCTTGAGTAAATTTAGGGAAATGACGACTTTAATTTAAGCGGTTTTCTCCGCTTAGTAAACACAGCTAGCCTTGCCCAACGGCACGGGCGGGCACACGGACCGACGCGCCCGCGAAACATTCCGCTAGCCATGACCATGACAAATGAAGGGCTCCGCTAGAGCTCCGCTATTATAGGTGAAATAATCTAGGAGATGTGAGAGATGTGTGTCATCAGGATCCATATAAGAAAAAAAGCGTTTGAAGTGGCATTGTGACGTGGATTTTTACCTTTTTGTCGTCAAACCATGTTACAATGCCTTTACTTATTGCTGCGGTTTCATTTTCGACGTGTGTTAGTGGAACATTTTGCCTTGCTTTGGTGCCGTTGAACAGCACAGCTGACCATTACAATGCTGGCTCAAACACGTGCTTTCTCTTCGCGACCTGACGTGTTCGTATAGGACGATTTTTTAACTTTCTGTATTTGGTGAGTATAATTTGTACTGCTCTGCTACCGTGTCACTTAAGGAGTTGTTCGGTTTTTTCTTTCAAAGCATTGTTGATTTCAAAGCATCATTGATTGTAAATCATGCGAAAGGAGCGACATAAAGTGACCTCCGAATCACGAGTTGAGCCGATTTGCTCTGATCTGTGACAAACAAACTGAACTGAGCTAATGTGCTCGATGGTCAGTGTGTCAAACGACCATTGTGGTCGCAGAAAAACGAACTAAGCGAATGCGCTCGGTGGCCAATGTATCAAACAACCCATTGTGGTCACAAACATATACATTAAAATACATTTATTCACCCTTTGCTTTGTTGTCATTGTTCTTCTTGTACTCGTTAGTTTATTTGGCCTACATATTTCGACTCCTAATACCAAAATCAAAAGATACCGAAGACTTAATGCATGTGCAATGAACACATTCCTTCCTCTTTACTGCAATCAATTTTGGACATTACTACCGAATACCTAACTGCTTTATAACTAGACCATCTGCCCGCAGTACTTTACCTTCCATTAGGAACCACAAGTTAATAAAATAATAATAATAAAATACCAAGCGAAGGAAATCAACCAATTCTTGAAGGGGAAACAAATCATGGTCTTTTCTAGCCCATTCTGGAAACAAAAACGTAAAAACTTGAATCAAAGGCTCCTAAGAGCCAACCCGTTAACTATGCTAACGCGTAACGCAATATTGTGGTAAGCTTATGTTTTCACAAAGAAACGGTTCGATATAAGATGAGCCAAATGTAAACGGTCTCTACAAGTTTTCAGAGAACACGCGAAAAATTCCACGTGTCCCTACGGCTACCAGTACAGACCAAACCACACATCAAATTCGACGACAAATTTCAAGCATCCATGGACCAGATCTGCCAGAAAGCTCACACGGAACTGATTACGCTTATGATCAAAGAACAGGAAAAGAATCTAGCTGCAGACAATCAGGCCATCCTAGCCCAGTAGCGACAACTAGAAAACCTGTTCCCTTTATTAAAGGAGAAGCGCTGCGCTTACTGAGAACTAACTCAGTCAAGGAGAATTTTTGAGAAAAGCAAACGAGACTTCGACGGAAGACTTGTAAGAAAGGCTACCCTAGAGCGCTCGTTAAAAAAATTCTGACTGAGGTCCAGTTCATTAACAGAAAAGAGGCTCTCCGTAACAAGAGAAAACAAACTAAAGAGATTCTACCGTTTGTTATACCACCTACAATCCGGCCGCACCGAATCTCAAAAAGGTTCTCATGAAACACTGGCACATCGTTCAACAGCAGGCTAGGCTTAAAGAAATTTTTACTCAGCCACCGATTGTTTCTTACAGATATTTTGGTTGAGCGCCTCACTGGCAGCCCACGACATTTCGGTGCTCTCCGAAAATTTTTATTTTTACGCTATTTTATAGATTTAATATT
>JAJLRJ010000003.1:26644364-26761864 GCA_024195265.1 Dendrophyllia cribrosa | reverse complement strand
ATCGTTTTCAGTTAAACACGGATAAATGCAAAGAGCTCCGTATATCATTTGCTAAGAATAAGCCTGACCTTCCTCCTTTGATGGCATGTGGTAACGCCTTAGAGGTGGTCGACAGCGCAAAGCTATTAGGCGTTACGATCACTAGTAATTTAACGTGGAATTTACACGTTGCCGAGGTTATTAAAAAGGCCTCGAAGCGCCTTTATTTCCTCTTACAATTAAAGCGTGCCCATGTCCCTAAGAGTGACCTTGTTACTTTCTATACGAGCTGTGTTAGGTCAGTGTGTGACTATGCCGTCCAAGTCTTTCATTCGTCCCTTCCACTTTACTTAATTAATGATCTCGAACGGGTTCAAAAAAGAGCGTTATCAATTATCTATCCATATGTGAGTTATAATGAGGCGTTAGTACAGGCAGGCCTAAGTAGGTTAGCTGATCATCATCAAGACCTCTGTAAGTCTCTTTTTGACAATATTCTTGAAGACAACAATCATCGCCTGCATTATCTATTACCACCTCAGTTCAGCACTACGTACTCACTAATAAGAAATTCAAGAACTTTTAACATTAAATTTAACACAAAGAGGGCTAAGAATACCTTTTTTAATGCACAATGCCATCTTGTAAATAGTTTTAAAGCCTAGGACTTTTGAACAATTTTGTGAATTTTAACTAGTGATAAGTTTTTAATTGTAAATATTATTGTTATTATTATTATTATTATAGTTTATCATTGTTTTATTATTGTAAATATTATAGGACATAATTCAGCCTATTGGCTGCGACGTTTTTTTTATATAAATAAACTAAACTATCTATCTAGGAAGGAAAAATCTCTAAAGGACATCCTTGTCCGCGCAAAACTTTCTTCAATCACAAAAGAATCATGAAACTAACCAAGCGCTCAGAAAGATATCTACATGTGATCGCCGAAAACGACTCCCGATCACCAATCGCGCAGTTCTGCCGATTGCTGCACATCCGAGTCAACAAACTGTCTATTGAACACCTACGCTGATTGTTCTTACTTAACACGAAGGAAAAATATCTTAGGAACATCTCTGTTCACGCGAAAACGTCCTTCAATTAACCAAACAATCTTAAAATAAATTAAGCGCATTTATGTTTGCTTGAAGGTAATTTACATTTGATCACGCAAGAGAAAACTGACTTTAAACAAGCAATCGCACAACTTCTATTTATTGCAGTAACTTAAGTCAATGGATCTGATCACCTAAAACAGATCCTAAAACAGTTGATTATTCCCATAACCAACGTAGAAGCAGAGGACTCGTAGAGTATTAAACATTGTTCTTGCCACTCGAACATAAAATTCATGTCTTCTCGCCACCGTATAATATCCTCTACATACGTCAGGATAATTCCAACCATTTGTTTCACTTGATAATGGCGTCATGAAGACACCAAAACGTCGTTGCCTTTTATCGTTAGTTTTTACAGTTGCATGTTTGAAAAAATTGGGCTAATCTTTTTCTCGTTACAGTTCGTTCACACCTAGTTTTTAATATGACTAGAGACACAGTTTTGGTCCACTAGGGTGGTAAAATATCACAAAACTGGGCCATGATTTTTAAATTTATGTAAATAGCAAAACATTTTTTTTTGAAACGACACCAAATCCCCGTGACACTGCCGTTTAAATATGAGTCATTTCAGGACCCTCTTTACAGGTATGCAACACCCAAGAAAGGAGTGGGCTAGTGGAGCAAGATGATAATGGTACCAATTAACCCATTGCTAGGAATGACGTCAATGTTAACTCTAATTTGTGGAATTTGCTATGCATTGCCCAGTTTCAAACCGAGAGAGACTGGCACTAATGTAATTCTATCCGGACGGAAGTGGATCGTCCGCCATAAGCCTGACCTTCTCGACCTTTTCTCGTGTGCTTTTCAAGTCTTTTCTCGACATGAACGACAAGGAAACTGAAAGAAAAAAAAGTTTAAAAAAAGAAAACTTTCCTACAATTTCCCTAGAGGAAATAAAAAAAAAAGTCATCACCGAGGATCCAACAAAATAGCCTGTGGAGCTCATTCAAAAATGCTTGCAAAAACTGGGCCAAAGTGTCTCTGGTTCTAAAGATACTTTAACCAAAAGAATCATCAACTTAAAAACCAACGTCTCAATTTTGGATAAAATAATCCAGAGGAAGAAAAGGGCTTTCGCGTTAAAATCACGCCTTGTCGAAAGCGATATTCCACGGGCAGCCGCTTCTTGGACGGCCGATTCTGGTCAATACCCACAGGTAAACTTATCGTGCTGTTTGGTTTATAATAACAAACAAGCGTGACAAATTCTTCTTTGTTAGTTTGAAGTGTGTACAACCAAGGGCTTCCTGTGTGAAAGAAAGTATTTATATTTTAGACCAGTAATTTGAGAAATGTGAATCATTCAAGTTTATTTCTAAACAGTAGCTGTTCAATTTTAAAATTTCATGCAGTTAAACTTAAATGTTTTTTTTAGTTTTTGTAACAGTTCATTGGAAATCTGCAAGTTTTTTTCTAGTTTGATAAGGTCGCCTTTTCGAAATATGGGTCCAATATCATAATATGTGAATGTTACTTGATGTAATGTGTGATGGGTAGTACTTTGTTGTTTTAGGTCACTGCTGTTATGATAAAAACATATCAATCACTCAAACGCCAAGGAAGCTTGGGGCAGTATAGGAAAGCTCTCCGTATGTTCAACAGCAGAAAAGTTAAAACTGTTAAAGTATGTCTCGAAGGAAAACATTGTTTTGTTAAAGCACTCATATTAAAGAGCTTCACAACATCAGCTTCGAATGGAGTTGCAAGACCATGCTGTTGTCCTTTTCAGGGATGGAACACCTATCAAGGGGCATTGTGAGTGTTCAGTGGGGCTCTCAGGGTTATGCTGCCATGTAATTTGCCTTTTGATTTATTTGCAATATTACACTACCCATAGCGTGAAATTTCTTGCTCTGACATGCACACAGAAAATTCAGAAATGGCATAGAAAGGGTAGAGATGTTAAGCAAAAGGAGCTTTGTCATGTGCCATTGTCGCAACTTAAAAAGGTGCGGTCATCCAGAAAAACACTGGACATTTCAAATGGCCAAGACTTGAATGAAGAATTAGAGGAAACAAGTGATTGGTCCAAACGTGACACTAGTGAAATGTTATCCACAATCAGAAATGGAATACAAGATACAAGAATTAATGTTGAGAATCATATCTGTCAGCAGCTAAAAATTTATGATGTGAGATTTTCCCTTTTTGGGCAGTTGCATTATAATTATAACTACCGATTAAAGCAAGCACTGCAGGATCACAACTACTCAAAGGTCTCCTTGTATGATGAACAAATCCTGAAAGCCAAATATTCAGCGGCTAGTTGTGATGTTTGGCATACCCCTCTGCTTCCAGAGAATAACATTCCTAACACTGAAGATCATCCACCTGTCATTGAAATGTCAGTCCTAGTTGAGGACCATGAACCCAGTGTGGAAAACAATCACACAATGTTTGAACATGAAACAGTTAATGTGTATGTTAAGCAACTAGAAGGTATTATTAAGGCTGCTGAAGATAGCTTTGTTAGTGACAGGGGTGAAAGTACCAAGGTTGAAGGTACCAAAAAAGAAAAGCAGTTTGAGCTGTCCATATCAGTCCCCACTATGAAAGAGGTGAAACCATTTGGCTTCAATTATCATGATGTGAAACAAAATTCTCAAGATTGGCTCAATCTTCGTACTGGAAGAGTAACCTGTAGTATAATCGGTAATCTGATTGGGCTTGCAGGGGGAAAAGAGCATTTGCATTACTTGACATGTATCAAAAACAACATTGACCCCAACAAAGTAAAGCCAAAGAAATTTGCCAGTTTTGCTAGAGGTCAGCAGTTTGAGGGTGAGGCTGTCGATGCTTTTGTGAGTACAACAAACCTTCCAGTCACCAAATGTGGGTTTTTCAACCACCCAACTGACAAAAAATATGGGGGAAGCCCAGATGGTGTTGGCCCTGGGTTTTTATTAGAAGTTAAGACAAGGGTGTGAGGAAGTGATGGACCACTCCTGGCCATAACAGCCAACCATATTCTTCAGGCACATTTTCAGATGGCCGTGACTGGGGCAACTATTGTGTTTTTGCAATCCTATTATCCTGAAACAGAGAACTTTAATGCATTTTTAATACAGAAAAACAACTTGCTTCTTACTGGAACAAAAACCATCATTGATCACATGATTACTGAAAGCAGTATCAGTGAATGGCCTCATGAGGAGAACACACGTCTCAAAAAGTTGGGTGAACTGAATGTTGGCCAGGTGCCAAACATTCAAAGCATGAAACCACTGAGATCTTGGGTGAGAGAAGAAGCCAAACAAGTGATGAAAATCAATATCAATTCTAAAATTCATTGATTCTATTATTTCAATTTTGACTTTGAAACAGTTTAACATTATCCAACACTGTGTTAGGACATGTTAGCAACCTAGAAGATGGATTTGTTGGTATAGTTTTTATGTTATGTGTAATGCTAACAATACAAAGTAATGGAATAAATTATAAATGTTGGTTTATCATCTTTTTATGTCTTGAAAGAAACGGTCTGTTGTGTTACATGTAACACGGTACCTGACAAATCCAGGTGTTGTGTTGACTAGGCATGAGTGTCCCGTTTCCTTGGGACCAATGGATTTCTTGGTCAAGTTAATAATGTGTGCCAGTGCAATCCAACAAATTCCAAGAAGGTCAACTCTTCCTGAAGGCCAACATTTGTTCAAGATTGACCAGTCACGAATTCTGCCAATTGCATTTTTATTGTAAATTCGTAAAGTGGCAATTTCAAAATTAAGACTATGTCATTTTCATCATACTGACAGTTAAACTTTAGTGGTGTGGTCGGTTGTGATGTACACCCTTTTCATGACATAGATCACTTATTGCAAAACCCTTATCAGTCATAACCACCTTTCCTTTGGGGCAGTAGTCTATTGCATCAATTTGTGCAGTAAGTTGTTCATCTGAGTTTGATCCAGGGAAGGCATATGAACACTTGCATAAGGTACCGTGAGGGAAAATCCACACTGATACTTTTCCAGTTGTGTGATTTTTGTAATGGCTGAATGTAAAGTTATTCAGTTCAAAATTCTCAGACTGAGCAATCCAGGTCTCTGTATTGTCTCCAAGAATTCCACAATCCGCATATCCAGCATCCACAAAAACTTTGGGCAGGAAAGATTCAATGAAGCCAGGCAATGGCTTCAAATTTACTTCATCAAGAACACAACGAAGAAAAACCATCCATGCAACAAACACTCTTGAAACAGTAGAGGAACTTCCACCTACTAACTTGGCCATAATAGCCAGATCCACTGCATGTCTTGCGACAGTAAGTGTGACAAGGAGTTCTGTTTTGATGTCAAGAACTCTGTTATTGAAATCTAACTTTTCCAGGCTTTCAATACAGTCTGGATACAAAATTAGATGTAAAAATGGAATTATACATGCAAAGAGACAGTCAAATTCAGTCACAGTCAGTCCACACATTTCAAAGAACTCCTTTTCTCTGTTCTTCAAGCAGTCATAACTGAATCGTCTCATTTCTTTCACTTTTTGTTCGAAAGAATCTCTCTCAAGTTTCATTTTCTCCTGTAAGGTTTTCATTTCTTGTTGGAGCAGTTCCATTCTAAAACCTTTTCAGATAAAGCTTTATTTTCGGAAATCAATGTTTTATTTTGGGCTTCAAGCGAAATGTTTCCCTTTTCAAGTCCACGTGGAGTTTTCTTTCTTTCTTTTTAAGGTTTTTTCCCTTCAAGTCCAAACAGTCTTTCCTTAGGTGCTTTCCTTTTTCTTGTCGATTTACCGGTTGTCTCGTCATTTGCTTGCTCAGTAACTCTGCGGACGCATGCAACCTTTTTGTTTAGAGTCTTGCTAGGATTAACTTCATTAGCGATTCAAATTTCTTTTGCTGTTCTGCGGTGCAAATAACATCAGGAATGTCGTCCTGGGAGAGCCTATCACCTCTACTCCAGTGAGCGGAACAGATAACTTGCTTGGTCCAGTTGACGTTTTCGTTCTTTAACACAGTTTGGTATTTTCTCCTGAGTTCGAGATCCACCGGCAAATTGTAGTATCTAACACCATTGGTTCGCCAACTGTTTTGGCACAAAGCACTTGCACAATTCCAGTGCCAAACCATGCTTTTTCAGACCCTGAGGAAGAACAGAACTTACAGAGCCGCCATTTTGATTTCCGCGCGTCCGGATAAAGACAACTTAGTGCCCAGATCCTCTCGGTTTGAAACCAAGCAATGATACCCCCGGTACAGCTAACAACTCTAATGGTCAAAAAAAGTCATTCGATTTACTTATTGGAGAATGAATCTGTGTGAACTCGGTTAACCCGCTAACTGCAGACAGATCGTCCCTCGCCAACGTTTGATTTTGACTGTAGTGCTTTTAACTGAGAGGTTTTGATGTGACTTCCTATACTTTTATAGCCGCAAGCTTTAGTACTTTTGCACGTGCATACACGAAAATGAAGGTTGTTTTTTCCGTTTTTTTATGGCGTCACAGAGCAAAAAATAAGCAAAATTATCCGTAAATCAGTTCTTTTTGCATTTCTTTTCGGTGAAATTTTGAGATACCAATGCTAACTTTCACATACCTTTTTAGAAAAACATCTGTCAAAATGACGGGGAAACTGTCGGAACGACCCTATGTTCTTGTCGTTCCAAAAAGGTGGTCTTAATCATTTTCACAATATAGCAAAGTTTAAAAAAATACTTAACAAAGAAAACTCGAAATTTAAAAAGAAAAAAGGTCCGATTCTTGCACAATATTCGCGATTCTTTGGATGCTCTGTTGTCATAGCAACCGCCACTACCACAATTGGAAAATATAATTCATACGGAATAAATCCAACACTTCAATTAAATGCAAACATGTGCGATCCTGATACAATACTCTACTTTTACGTAAAGTATTCCATTATGTGACATTACATTAAAGCTTTATCTAGACATGAACATGACTTTCGAAATTTTGATTTTCAAGGAACCTGACTGTGCGTTCTGCTTGCTAATAATAAAAGACCGCGGCATGATGATTCTACTGATAGATAGTGGAAATGTTATAAAGTTGTTTTCCACTGAGCCATATCCAATTAGTCTTTAAGAAGGGCTGTTCACAGAGAAACAGAGCATCTAAAGAATGACAAATAGTGTGCAAGATTTGACCATAATTCTTTAATATTTTGCGTTTCTTTCAGTGACAGGTAACTTGGGCAATTAAATGAGGGTTTTGTAAGCACGACTTTCGAAATAATATTTCGAAAAGGGTGGTCAAAACCTAAACAGAAAACTTGACTTTTCGCTCTGCTTGCTAAGCATAAAAGACCGCGGCAGGATGATTCTCCTGTAGATAGTGGTATTAAGTTGTTTACCACTGTGACTGAGCCATATAGAATTAGTCTTTAAGAAGCGCATTTAGTATTAAAGTGAAATGTAAGCACGAAAAAAAACACGTTTTCAATCAGCAAAACAAATCAGTTCAATTTTCAGTCCATTGGCGAAAATTTCTTTGTATGAAATTAACAGAATAATAGATGAGTGCTATAAATAAAAATTTATTTTCGAGACTTGTACAATGATGCTTCTATACACCGTCGAAGTATTAAAGCGAGTTGGTTAAAATGCGCCATTCATTAAATTCGTCTGCGTCATTACAAAAGATTAATTGTTGGTTTAAATAACCATAATATGGGAATACCGAAATAAATTGTTGTTGTTGTGGTTGAACCAAAACATAAATTCTAATGGAAAAATACACTAAACAAAGTAGCTGCAGTCTGGTTTAACAACGATGCTTCTTAATTACCCAAGGTCGAAGTATCGACAGAAATTGGTCAAATACCACCGAAATTTCTTAATTTCGCTTTCTGTGTATAACAAAGAATTATTGTTTTAAAGAACCAGAGCATGAGTTCTAATCAGTAATATCTAGCTGCAGTCTATGTTAATGAAGTAATTACACAAAGTGAATCATTCTGCTTGCTGGAGCTTGTATCGGCGACATCTCTCGTAAGGTAAGTTCAAATAGTCAATTCTACATTTATTCCTCAAATGAAACAAAATCCATCGCTTTGTTACACATCGTTTGGACGTATTTTCTCCTTATTCGTTTTTCGGTAAAGCAGCGTCTAAGTAGGTTACATTATGAGAGTTTTATCGTACCATCCGTTTAGAAAGTTTTCCTTTTTCGGCTATAAACTTCAATTTCAGAAAAAAATATTTTTTTTTTTACCTGAACAGAAATCCTGGTTTGGGTCTCCAATTTCTAGGCCCATGAATCAGTACCAACGGGTAGAATATTTACGGTAATAAACAAACAACTTGGCAAATGTTAAAGACTAATTATAAAAAGATATATCCAACGTTTCAACTGGATGCGAACGCATACCATACTGGTGCAATACTTTTCTGAACTTTGAACTTTCTAAACTTTTCTGAAGTTTCTGAACTTTGCCTGTGTCGACCTACTTTCTCATATAAAGAGTAAATAGAATTTCTCGCGAGACGCACGCGATAACAAATGAATATTGCATTATCTCACAGGACTTCAATATATTTTAATCGGGGTGTATTTCAGATTCTGCAATGTTAAAAACAAATAGTATGATCTAATTTCTTCGTTCTGTAATGTGCAATAAAGCTTTCAACTGACGCACACATAGTTCCCCAGTGTTTACCTCTCTAGCTTGTATGTTTTGTTTTCCTAATGTAGGTCATGTGATGTTCTCAAGGGAATTTGTCCTTTCGGGCTTTGTCATATGCACATGAAGAAAACAAAATTTAAAAGAAACATTTCTCTACATTGAGAAAACAAAACATACAAGTTAAAGAGGTCTATTGTAAATGTATCATGCTTTTTAATTTTGTTGCTATTAAAACGCAAGTGGCAAAAGGGATGATTGAAATGTGGCTTTGAGTTTATTGTTTACATTGCAATCTTTTTGTTACATAATAGGAACTCATACTTAAACTGCAGCTTGCATAATCAGCACGAGCTTGTTCAAACATTTGCAAGGAGACTTTCAGCGAAGGGCTATTTCAACTTGTGCATTAATATTCCAAAACACAAGAGCCGGGTCGTTTTACCGTTCAGAAAGCAATCTCTGAGAATTAAAGTAAGTAACTACTATTCTACAGAATAAGTCAAAGTATTTGACGATTTCTTGAAACGTCAATGAAATAAATCCATAAAACCGACCAAGTAGCGCAAGATGATTGACGGTAGTGTCTGTATACATGTATTACGATACGTCTCAGATTTCCTAGGTTGATACCGTATAGGCAACGGAAAACAAAACACTGACATGTTTACTTATTTTTTGCCTTTTTCAGACGACACCGATTTATTTGAAGCGTCTCTGCTGGCATTTATCATGAAGGTTGCTTGCATTCTGATCCTTTTTGCTGTGATTGTCTCATTGGACGCAATGCGAATAAAAAGGATTCCAAAAAGTGCGTGTAAAATATTATAACTGCACCAGAGATAGGGGAAGAGAAATACAAAGTATTTTAGTGTTTTTTTCTGTCATATAATTTGTCAATTCGTTAAGTGGGGGTGGGCGGGGGGAGGGGGGGGGGGGGGTTGAAAAGTTCAATAGTTTCTTCCAGAACTGATTTTTTAGCAATGTAAAAAGTTTCTTCAGTTGCACTTTAGAATCTATCTTGCTGCTGATTTTCTTTTCTGTCCAGTCCACTTTTTCAACGGTGCCACTAAACCATATGCATGCTACTGACACATTTTGCGTTAATGGAAGAAAAACTGCGACGGATGACTAAGGAAAGTTGTATAACGGAGATACAATAAACTGTGATCCGCACTGCGTCTCTGGTTGCCATAGAGACAAAGAGTACGCACTAAATTGCTGTACATACCACAAACGTGAAATACTGAGAGGTTTGTATTTTAACCCGTTAATTCAGCCTACAGCTTAAAGGAGAAGTTCACTCCAGAAGGCACTCTTTTTTTCTTTCCACTAATGAAAATAACATATCGAGATAGGATGCTGACCAAAGTTTCAGCTCCTAAAGAGCTTCCAATCCCAATTAAATCCTTGTCCAAAGTAGCCCAAAAATCGTTTTGAACGCCGCCATTTTTTAACCATTTTTAGCAGCCTGGCCTTGAAATGTGACGTCATTCCGTCCAACTTGAAGTGACTAGTTTTGTTTACTATACTGAAATCACGGATTGAGAGGGTTTTCAAGCGTCCCGGCCGTATTTCTCGAAATTCACCGGAATTTTTCTGCCCGTTAAGGCTCGAAGTTTCTATTCTCGAAAAGTATAAATTATCTTCCTGAGATTTTATACGGACCCGAGTTTTTTTAACACATCGCAGCATCGTACATGATCTTTATAAGACAATAATTCTTCGCTCTATGGCGCAGACACACAGAAGAAGAAGAAAACGTTTGAGACGGGAAAGAAAAAGGTATATTCAATAGAAATTTAAGGGACTTTTAAGCGATGTGAGATTTAATATCGGCACAAACAGGAAACGACTGAAATAGTTTCTCAAGCCGAATAATTATACATTTATTTGGTTTCGGCGTTTTTTTATATACACAGATCGAATTGTTTAGCCAATAGGTCTTCGGTGCAGAATGAGGTGGGAGATTTTTCAAATGAATTTCTTGCGTACAGTTCTTTCTCAAGCTTTTAAATGTTTTATTTTGAAATTAGCATGCATCGCTAACGCTTTTAATACGACGCTTTTATTTTATGCCGATTCTTGTTAAGTAACAACAGGAGTAACAAGGATTGGTTGCGATTCCAAAGCAAATTTTGCCGATAAGCTGATGATAGAAGTTTTTTGCTTCTCATAATATATTTTTTAAACGGGAATAAGCTAAATGTGAGCAATCAAACTTAATTTTTTATTCGACAGAAATAGCTACAAAAACTGCATAGCAGCGTGCGTGTCGCGTTTCAACGCCAAAATTTGCATAGAGGCATAGAATTGGACAAGGTCAAAATATTTTAACACGCAATGAAAATAATAACTACAAGGACTATTTCATTGAGGCTGATGTGAAACGCATATTATTGGAAGAAATATATTTCTATGTTCAGTTTGCTAGTGGAGTTTTCTTTCAAACTAAGTCACTGCTGAATGTTCTGATTCCTGTTATTTACGTTACAACAAAAACACCGGGAAGCGAAACAGGAAAACACTGAAATGTCAAACAGTTTGAATAAACTATGTACATTTGACAACTGGCTGAGAAGGAGCGGTACTTGTACAAAAAGAAAATTGATTAAAAATTGTTGTTTAGTTTAATTCACAGTCAACCTGCTCTCGCGGAAGACCTAAACAAATCCGACCATATATATAAAAAATCCCCGAAGCCAATAAAATTCACGACTTGAGATAAAATTTCAGTCTTTTCGTACTTGCGCCGGTGTTCAGAAAACTGTCACATAATCGCTACAAACTTCGTTGAAAGCTATATTAAGCTTGATTGAATTTACCTTTTTCTTTCCGGTCTCAAAAGTTTTCCTTCGTTTTGTTAAGGAGTAAGGAATTATTTTCTTAAAAACCAGGTTGCGTGGTTCGGTGCTGTGATGTGGTAAAAAAAAGTCTGGTCGATATAAAATAACTCATTCTGCTTCGGGAAAAGAGAAACTTCGGGCTGAAACATAAATTATTAAAAGACCTTGAAGGGCAGAAAAATTCCGGTGAATTTCGTGAAATGCCGCCGGGACCCTTGAAAACCCTCTTAATCCGTGATTTCAGTATAGTAAACAAAACTAGTCACTTCAAGTTGGACGGAATGACGTCACATTTCAAGGCCAGGCTGCTAAATATGGTTAAAAAATGGCGGCGTTCAAAACGAGTTTTGTGCTACTTTGGACAAGGATTTAATTGGAATTGGAAGCTTTTTAGGAGCTGAAACTTTGGTCAGCATCCTATCTCTATATGTACTTTTTATTAGTGGAAAGAAAAAAAGGGAGCCTTCTGGAGTGAACTTCTCCTTTAAATTGAGTTTTTAACGAAAGAGGAAAATTTCTCAAATGTAAAGTTTGCCATCTTTTTCAACTACTGCGTCTCTAGTTACCAAGGAGACAAAGACTTTGCATTACCATAGTTGCTCTACTAACTATGGCATAACTACATTGCTGTACCTATAGAGTAGTTTTCAATTGAGGGTCGCAAAACCAAAACCAAAACAATTAATCTGACCAATCACAGCAGTCGTAAACAATCCAATGAACCAATCAAAGCTCGAAGCAATTACATGTCGGCGGCGCCAAGCGCGGGAAAACGCGTGCGAGCAAGTCACGATTAGTTTTGGTTTTACTTCTGATTGGTCGAGAAAGTGGCGCGAGATATTTTAGCCAATCACAAAAAGTAGCAATGCAAAACCAAAGCAACTGTGTAATTACTTTCGACACTCAATAGTCCAATTTCGATATATTAAAATTCAACTTGAAACAAAAGACATCACTACAAGGCTTAGGGGAATAAACCATACAAATCCTTACTATCATTCCCCTAAGCCTCGTAGTGATGTCTTTTGTTTCAAGTTGAATTTTAAAATATCGAAATTGGGCTATTGAAAACTGCTCCAGCAAACAAGAAATACTGAAAGGTTCGTGTTTCCAAACCACCGTAACGTTTATAATATTCTTTGTTCAAATTTGATGAATTATTAAAGTGCACCTAAACCCAAAATTGTTTTTTCGCTTAATCAACTCTATGTCTGTTGAAAAGTTGAATGGTTAAATATTTCTTGTTTATAACGTTGCGTTAGTGAATTATAGAGGTTTGAATTTACAAAATGTTAATAAGATGACGCCAAATCAAGACTCGTTTATTATACAACTACTTGTTTTCACCTCCAAGTATAGTAATATTTTGTTTACATATCAATTGACTATTAACAGTTTTTATTTAGTGTTTCTTAAATTGATTATCCTTAAGCTGTGAACTGCATATTGTAAATTGAAGTAGAAGTAATGATAAAGTCTTAATTTGACGGCATCTAATTAGCATTTGTAAATTCAAATCTCTATAACTCACTAACGCGACGTTAAAAACAAGAAATATTTCACTATTCGACTTTTCAACGTACGTGTACATTGAGTTGATTAAAAGAAAAAATGAATTAGGGGTTAGGTACACTTTAATGAATTTGTGAAAGACTATTCACAGTCCCCTATTTTCGCGTGTTCGTCAAAATCGATCCTTAAAAGTCACGCCACGCTAAAAACTGGGTGCATGAGTTAAAAAAATGCTCGGGGGGCGGGGTGGGAGAGGGAGGCCTCACGATATCTTCCGTTTCACCCTCCAAAAACTAACCAAAATTAGCTTCCGCAAAGTCAAGAAATGCCCTTCGCAGCTTAATAACATTCGTTCCACTCTTTCTATTAGATGAGACTTCAGAACCAGAGGAGTGCTACATCACATTGCTTCTTCACAACAAGGTGGGTCGCGAGATCAGAGTTACACCATCTAGAGGCCGCAAAAGTGGTTATGTGGTAAAGCCAAACGCCTTTATAAAAGTGTCCATGATATTCCCCAAAATTGCTGACGTGCCCGAGCCGGTTACATTTGAAGCCAATGATCTTGAGACCGAAAGTGACTTGGAAATTAATGGTGACATCAAGGTGTCAATCACGCCTGGAGATTCCCCGGATAAAGTGATCAACATGACTATTACTGCGCCTGGTGAGTAGGACGAGTGCTGCGGGGAAGGATTACCCGCCTACCCCTCGCGAGTTAATTTCAAAACACGTTTTATGCTTTGGTTCTGTAGAGCGATATTTATATGACCTTGTAAAACGGTTCGGAGTGGATTTGTTTCATCCGCCAGTAGATGAAAGGATCAAGCTATGATCGTTTTCCCGCTTAAAATATCCCTAATATGATTAACCTATCATAATACTGAAACCTGAGTGACGCTAAGACAATCGATCAGATCGTTCTACGAGGGTTTGCGATTTGGATCTTGGGGAAGATGGTCAGTTCTTTTCGATGTGTTGCCTTTCAAAAAATTCTGAAAAAAAAAAACAGTGAAAGGAGTTGTGATAGGTTCCACACTAACTGATTAGATCACAGGTGAATTCAAACCGAAGAGAAGGAGAGCTTGGTTCCGTTGCTGGAAGGTTATTCATGTGGGCGACTGGCAAGTTTAGTTGTTTATTAAAAGCTGCATTACTGACCACAATACTCCCGCTCCTTGCATAATCTGCCAAAACTTGGTACCTTTTTGCAAGGGGTAGGCCTTCCAAATTTGTAAATTCCTTGTATGTAATTTAATCTCCATTCTGCCATTTTTCACGGAAGTTGTTGCTGAGCCTAGTGGCAAAAGGTACTTTTAGCTCGCATATGCGTTCGCATACATTCCCATTCCCAACCAACCAAAACCCACGCGCGTTTGAAGTTCCGTTCGCTAAACCAATTAAATTGCTTCGTTGTTGTGACTCTGTTCGCGCGTACCATTTCAAGGTCATACGAAAATCGCTCTAACTTTTGCTGTTTATGGAACACCCATAAGCTCGCACAAAATCCTTATAATTGCTATATATGAACCGAAAACAAAGTTGAGCTCCAATAAAATTTGTACCAAGGACAAAATTACACCACAACATGTACACAGTATCAGCCAGTCAGATTTGTGTATTCGCAAAAGACCACGATGAATATCTACTAAAAAAAAGTCTGTACTATACTTGTAATCTCCGCAGCACCAGTGATTAAACCAGTCCACTCGTGGTTCATGATGTCAACAAATGGTAGCATCATCCCTGGCAATTTGCACCTGACGACTCACGGGAATATGACTTTAGTAGACGGGGGTATAAGCTTCGACGGTCAGGAATCTTACGCCCTGGCTCAAATCGCCCCTGGTGACTGTGTTATTAACATCGAGAAATGCGTGGACGGGCTGTCTTTTGGCACGAAACTCAGGTTTGATAAACTCACGGGAGACGCGGAGCTGCGATACATTGTGGACACCGGTGCTCACGATCGAGGCTTGCGCGGATTCTCGTTGCACACGCAGGAAGATAATCTGGTTACTGTGGTGAGGACTGCTGATAGGCAATGGACGGTAAGTTTTAAATAACTGTAAACTCTACTTTGGAAAACCTCGATATTAGCGTCACTCCGCTGTAATGGATGCAGCTTTTACATATAACAGCTAAAGTATTGGTGAAACTCCTGTTATTGTCGACGGGAGTAGATAAGAAGGTGATCTACATCACTTAATTTCCAGAGTTTCATAACTAGTATTTTATTTTCAAGAGTGCCTACTTTTAAAACTAGAAGGGAAACCGATTAGTGCTCTATATTATTGTTTATTTATTATTTGGTCTCCTTGACCTGCATTTCCCAGAATATTTTCCCTTTAACCCTTGAATTCCCAAGAGTGACATAAATCAAAATTCAAGGAAAATTTCAAATTTGGTTTTGTAAAAATATTGCAAAACAAATGGTAACATGCAAAAGTACTGCTGAAGAGGTTTCATTTGAATGGTCACATCATAGGATTTCATCCTCAGAATCAAAAGTTAAAACAAATGGTACCATGCAAAAGTACTGCTGAAGAGGTTTCATTTGAATGGTCACACCATGGGACTTAAAAATTAGAACTATGCTACATGTCTCCATAATTGACTCTAAGAGTTAAAGGGTTAATTGCTATAGAACTGGAATTTTATTCTAATAATAATATTTATAATAATAATAATAATAATAATTTTTTTTTTTATAAATAGAGAACTTTAATTATAAAACACAATTTATAAATTTACAATAAATTCCTTTTCAAAGCCTTTAAAATGTATGTATACCTACATGTATATGAAAAATATATCAATAAAAGACTAAAAAAAGATAGTACAAAGTTAATGTAAAGTATAATTACATTTTCAGATTTCTGAAAATCAAGAGCACTTCTTTTAAAAAAACCTATATTACATCTCAACTGGCCGATCAACTGCAACTGCAACACTGTAAATCCTTGGCAACCTAGGTCCTGGGTACCCTAACGTAACATATGTCTGGTTATGTTGACTTATGAATGCAACAAAACCTCATCTTACTAAGAAAAATCACCAAAAGTTAAAAAAGAAAATTAGAAGAAAAAATAAATAAATAAAAAAAAAATTAAAAAAAAAAAAAAAATAATAATAATAATAATAATATTAATAAATAATAATAATAATAATAATAACAATCTTTATACAGGAAGCTCACTTCAATATTGTAGTGGTATTCTGTGAGGCCGCGTGTAAATAAAAAATAAAATAAAATAATAGTTAAAAAACTAACTAAGTTAAAAAGATTAAAAACTACAAAATTACACTTAGAAATATATATAATACACTAAGAGCTATAAAAACATGTCAATTGTAAAAATCATAGTAAAAAGGCCTTCATAACTCTTATTTCTTAACACCAGGTTGAAAGCCCTGCTGTTCTGAATGAATGGGTGTACATTATGGTGACTTGGAATAAACACGAGGGAATGAAAATGTACTATAACGCACAGCTACGAGTTCACGATACCACAGGGACACCAGTGCCTACCACCACAGTCGTTCCATACAGGAATAACTTCGTTATTGGTCGAGAAGTGGGAAATAACGGGCCTTTTCATTATGAAAAGTTCGACATGGCATCGTTTACTACCTTTGCGGGACGTTTGCCACAAGACGATGTTGACGCTGCTTATATCTTTTTTTGGAGTGGCTGAGAGAATTATTTCATTATGTTGCAGGCTATGAAACGTTATAGAATTGAATATACCCATTACCGTACCGTAGTAGTGTCACGTTGCGGTTCGTTGCATTAGAGTGGATTGCATTGTATTGCATTGTTAATCGAGCAGGCAACAGGCCAGCGCGCTTAATAAAATGACTGTGTTTCTTAGTTACAAATGGACACTCCCCCGGGGGGGGGGGGGGGGGGGGGGGGGGGGAACTCACATATAAAAATGACTGGGGTGCCCGTCGGTAATTTTCGAAAAACACCCTAAAAGGTACTTGAATCTCGACAAGCACTGCCGTCATTTTTATATGGGAGTCCTCCTCCGGGATTTTCAAGTGGTTTGGAAATTTAAATTAGTAGGTGGCGTCGCTGTCGTTGATTCTTGCTGCGTAGGCTAATAAATTGGTTTAAAGGTTGTTTATGTAAAGGCTGGTTTTCACTAGCGCATAAGCATAAGCACAAGCCAACATAAGCAGACTCAGTAACGTGTTATTCATTAGTTCCAATTGTTTGAACAAAACAGAACTATAGGCACTAATGATCAACATGTTACTGAGTCTGCGTATGTTGGCTTGTGCTTATGCTTATGTGCTAGTGAAAACCAGCCTTAAATGATATTTGCTGTTTATAGTAATTTGACGGAATCATTAAACAATTTTTGAATTGATTAAAGGTTCTTGGCTTGTTTTTATTTTTCTCCATAACATAAGTTGTTATGCAATATGTTTCAGACGTGAGCAGATCGGTTTACATTCACTGTCTAGAAAGTTCTGAATTATATTTTGCTTTAGACAATCTCGCGTTTTACCGGGTTCTGTTACGGTGATGCTTTATATCTGTCATCGGTTACCAAAGTGATCGAGCGTTATAAATAAACGATTCTCGCCTTATTCGGGTCGCAGTTCGCCCAGAGAACATGTATAAATCTGCTTTTCCGGCCGATGGAGCCGTTTTCTCCCTTTATTTTTCTTACAAAGCTAGGCCTTGAAGTGTCCCAGCGTCTATTGCTTTTTTGCTGCTACGTGATTTCCGTTGTTGGTTAACGAACTACATCCTTTTAAAGAAACAGCCCATCAGCTAGCTTCAGTACACAATGTCCTTTGATGACAACTGCAAGAACATTACGATAAATAGTGAAAACCTAGCTGGATAAAACTAAAGAAATACTGCCGATCTGTTTTCAGGGTAAGCCCGACAGTAATCAATTTAACCGTGCAATTTAATATCGAAACATAGTAAAGCAGACAACAACTGAACCTCACTCAATGCTTCACTGATGCCTCGATCGATGCGTATGTAAAAACATGTTGACATCAAACGCAAAGGAAAACTGAGAGCAAATAAGGTCATCAATCTGAAGTTTATTTCTCTTTTACTTATTTTACAGTGAGTTTAGAAGTTTCGTGTATTTGTTTTTGTTATGAAATGAAATGTTATTAGGAACCGATCGTTAATTACGCCCTGTAGGAGGGGGGGGGGGCGTTTTTCTAAAAAATCTGGTGTATGAAAATTGTGCCCCCACAATAAACTTTCAAACAAAAGTTATACCCCCCCCCCCCCCCCCCCCTCCCCACTGCAATTACAATTTGAAAAGTTTACCCCCCACCCCCCTCACAATTCGTCAAATGAACTTGCTTTTACTTCTTTCCTTATACTTCCATTCAAATTCCAGACCTTTGAACGGTTGGTACGGATTTGTAGAGTCACTACTGATCGTTTATATTGTCCTGTTCACCAGCAAACTCGTTCCCAGGATCTCTCTTCTTCACGCCGTCGCACCAGGTTCATGAGGGAGCTTTAGCAAACACGACGCCAAATTCGGATGAAAAGAGGCGATAAGAAGCTATTTCAACCGAATTGTGAACTTTGGAATATCTCCTAACGGTTTGCAACGTGTTTTAAAAAAATTGGGGTTTTGTAAACACGACTTTCGAAATGTTGATTTCCAAGTTAATCGTATCAATAACAAAATTCTCGATTTGTGATTGGTCATCCGCGCGCCTATTTCTTACGTAATGAAAACTATAACAAAATTCTCGAATCTGATTGGTTATCAGCAGGCCCGATTAGAGCATTAATAGGACAGTTTACGCGTCATGCTTGTAATTGGACGATGTAATTGAATAGTACGCGTCATTTGCGCGCGCTATCCTTTTTCCGTGCGTGCATCTCGGGCAAAAACATACTCGATTGATATGTTTTTAATCACCAAAACGTATAACCATTTAACGTTTTATCCTCAAATTTTGTTATAGTTATGATTAATTGGTAACAGGACTTCGTGTCGTCCAATTCTGTCTGTAATCATACTCGTGATTAAACAAATCGGACTCCCGCTTCGCGGTCGTCCGATTTTGTTAATCACTCGTATGATTACAGACCGAATTGGACTCCACTCAGTCCTATTACCATTACTGTATAATTGGCGCGCGGTCACGTGGGTGTCCAATTACAGCTATTTTTACGCGCGTCAATCAGGTGCACTTAAATGGTTTTTATTCTTGCTGTTTCTTCCTGCTTTCAAACTGATAGAAAATAACCTTGACGTTTTGAGTACAAAAAACTCCACATAGACTTTTCAATCTCGAATTTTTTTATTGATTCGATTACTTAGTAATTGAACTTCGTGCCGTACAATTCAGGGGTAATCGTGCTCATAATTTCAAATCGTCCTCGCGCTACGCGCTCGGCCGATTTAAAACTACTCGCCCGATTACTTCCTTAATCAAAACCATAACAAAATTCTCGAATCTGATTGGTTATCAGCAGGTCCGATTAGAGCATTAATTGGACAGTTTACGCGTCATGCTTGTAATTGGACGATGTAATTGGACAGTACGCGTCATTTGCCCGCGCTATCCTTTTTCCGTGCGTTCATCTCGGTCAAAAACACACTCAATTGTTATGTTTTTAATCACCAAAACGTGTAACCATCAACGTTTTATCCTCAAATTTTGTTATAGTTATGATTAATAGACCAATTCCGATAAATTAAAATTCATACTTGGCTCCGAGGCTTAGGGGAATAAAACAAAAGAAATTAATTATTCATCCCTGAACCTCGATGTGATTTCTTTTGTTTTACTCCCCTAAGCCTCGGAGCCAAGTATGAATTTTAATATATCGGAATTGGTCTATTGGTAACAGGACTTCGTGTCGTCCAATACTGTCTGTAATCATACTCGTGATTAAACAAATCGGACTCCCGCTTCGCGGTCGTCTGATTTTGTAAATCACTCGCATGATTACAGACCGAATTGGACTACACTAAGTCCTAATATATATAGATAGGCCAAGCCTAACAGCGTCGCACTTTGAACAAGCTTAACTAAGGTGAAACTTAACTAAGGTGAAAGGTCGGAAGCACAAGAATTAAGATTGACGACCGGGCTATTTTTCAATTTTAGCAATTCTCAAAAACAGTAAGGCCAACCGTCTACACAGTACATTTAGACCGTAAAAAAGTTCACAAAAACAACTTTTCTTTGTCTAGAATAACTAGTACGACTACTTTCCGAATAAAATACAGTTGTTATTTGTCAAAAAGTGCCCGAGAAACTGATTTGGAAATCAAAATAGCAAAAAAACACAAACATATTTGCATAAGGCGACGCGAGTGAAGACAGAAAATCTAAGTCTTGTTTTGTTAACATAAAATCGCTTTTCAATCTATGTAATGAATGAACAAACACATAAAAATGGACAACACAATCTTCTTTCGAAAACTTTTACTCAAATCTCCATTAGTTATGTTTAAAAGCAAAACACGTACCATTTGTAGCGAATTAAGACAGAGCTGTCCTCGATGAAATTCAAGATAACAACACTACTTAATTTGAGCACGTTTCATAAACATGTCTCCAAAACTAAAGAGAACGCAAAGGAAAAGTCAATCAAAAATTGATATCAACATAAATTCCCATCGAAAAATGTGATTTCTTTTTACCTTTAAGTCACTGGACTGCTTAGAAATTTGTTAAAACTCCGCTTCTTCGGTTCTGAAATCCGTAATAAAAACAAGGCATCTCCCCGCATTGCTAGCTCCTGCATTGATAAAAACGTATGAAGTTTCTCTAAGCAAGATTTCATCCCTGAAAGCTCTTCTTTTTCCACTAAAGCGGCTTCTGAGTATCCCTTAATTAGTATCCCTGTCTTGAGTAGCAAGCCGTGAAAAAAATGCAGGGAAATAACGACTTTACTGCTCCGCTAAACACTGCGAAAAGATCCAACTTTTAAAGTGTTTCCCGAGCTGACGGCTGTGTAGCCGCACGTGTGTCGTCATACGCGCATGTTTTGCGACGTCATACGCGCCCGCGAGCTAGCCAAACGCGTACGGCGGGCGGCGGCGGGCAGACAACACGCCCGCGAAAGATTCCGCTAGCCATGACCATGAAAAATGACGGGCATAGGTTCTATGAGTATGGGGCTTCGCAGCGGGCCTTTGGCCCGCGAGTGCTCCGCTATTACCATTATGAATTGTACTCCACTCAGTCCAGTTACTATTACTTATTTCGTGATAAAGGGTGGCCAAAAAACTAAACAGAAAACTTGACTTTTCGCTCCGCTTGCTAAGCATAAAAGACCTCGGCAGGATGATTCTACTGTAGATAGTGGAAATGTTATTAGTGCTTTTCGATTTAGCGGAAAATCCGGAACTACAGTTTCTCGTGCAATGTTGTGAAGTCAGCTTGGTCCTCTGAAATACCATTAAGTCCGGAAAACATCGCTTAAATGTTTTGGTGAAATGGCTACTCATTTCAAAACAAAATCTGTGTACTTTCGCGTGCGCTAGGAATGTATGTCTTGGCAAAGTTTCGCGACTTGTGGGCAAGTCTTAGTAATGTAACACGTCAGTTGAGTCGTGCCATCTTGTGAAACCTTGGTTCATTAAAAGACATTTTGATTGAGACAAAATGATGAGTATAAGGTTAGGAACAAGACTTTAGAGGAGTGGCATACAATAGACTAAATGGTACAATTTGTAATTTACTATGCTGTGTACCAGCTTTTTTTCCGTGGAGTAAAGTGATAATCGTCGAAATGAATAACTTTAAAATATACTGCATTTTTAATAGGTGGTTTGTAACCATTCCCTGAAAATTTAAAAGACAACGGCGCAGTGGCCATGCTGGTGATCGTAACAAAAGAAAGTAATAGAAGCTAATGATAAATCTTTTGTTTTGTACCTCCAGCGTGACGTCCGGGTGAAAACGTCCAAAATGTGAAAAACCTGCACATTAAAATCCACCAAATACGAGTTTTATCGGCTATAAAACTTGCTGCTAAATACGCTGAATTACTTGGTCTATTCGGTGGACTACAACCGACTCTAACCCTGGTGGCCATGGCGTACAATTCCAATAACTTGCTATTCGAATTTTTTTTAATGTAATACAAGTTAAAATGACTCAACTTACGCTGACGCCAATTTTGTTCGATGGAATCTTTTATCTAGTTCGCTGTGAAAAACGGCTTTTGTTTTTACTAGCAGAGTTAATTTGAAGGATTATCTAGCGTTCGGCTGTAGTAAACATCTTTTGTTTGTCAGCATTCATAGACACTCCTTTTGACATAGACACTCCTTTTGAACACGTTTTGGGTCTTGGACTCGTTAACAACTTCTCTGAGTTCATTTATGGAGTATGCTTGGCCAAACCGTTCGTGTTTTGGCCAACAAGAAGGCCAAAACGACAGCAACCGTTTACTGTTACATAAAACTTCAAAGTATTTTACAAATGTTGACCTTGTTGAAAGTATTTAGTTTTGATCGATAAGAATGTTCCATGTAGTTTTTATATAACTCTTCTTATTTTGTTCACTGGACAACTTGAGGACGTTAGTAAACTTTTAGAAAGAAACCCCGGTTTCGAAACAGAAGTTTAAAAAGTTTTTATCGTGCGTTTAAAAATCTTAACGCGCTTTCAGTATCCTTCATGACAGATGTCGATAACCGGAGAGAGCTAATCCCAATGAACGTTCTTCTACAATAGAAGCGCTAACGAATCAGTAGATTTATAACTAACAATTGAACTAAAGTTCGGCAAATTTTTAAGAACCTTCTTGATTCCAACATGATCGCACACCCCTGTTGCAATCAAGGCCGCAACCAGTTTTTCCAATGTCAGGGCCTGCACCCAAAAAAAAAGAAAGAAAGAAAACCTAGCCGACTGAAAAATAACTTCGGATATTTCGTGAAGCGGCGCAGAGATCGATAAATCTTTCCCACGACTGTGCTTTTCAGATAGCTTTAAGTATTTTAATTTACATATTTTGCAGACTGTGAAGCGTCAGTCGAGTCATATAAATGGTGTATAGGCATTCAACTCCTTTCATTTCTATACCATTCAGCATTGAAAGGATATCTCTCTTCGTTAATGCCCCTATTGTATTGTCAAAGCGCCGCGCAATTGTTTTAAAAATCAATTAGTTTTCTACTTAAATAAAATGAGTGTTTATCCAAACTGCAGTCACATTTGTGAAAAGCGCCGGGTGATTGCAAGTTCTCCACTCTCGCCATTCCGATCAACTTCGCAAAGCTTTAACTGAAGGTACGTCCACCTTATGAAAGTTATGCAAAAAAGTGATTAAGCAAGGGAATTATACAAGTCCTATAGTTATAAAGTGCGGACGATGTCTTCAGTGATCATTGTGTTCGCAAACTTACAACTAAATTTGAGATCTATTTACAGAAAATATTTTGATGCACAAGTTACTTTAAAAAGTTCGAATAGCTAGTTATTGGAATTGTAAACGGCATCAGGGTCAGAGTCGGTTGTAGTCCACCGAATAACAGACCAAGTAGTTCTGCGCATTCAAAAACAAGTTTTATAGCCGTTAAAACTCGTATTTGGTGGATTTTAATTTTCATATACTCTTAGAAACTAAATTTCCAATTTATAGGATTTTACACATATTAACATTGGAGTATATTTTAAAGATATTCATTTCGACGACTTTCACTTTTCTCCACGAAAAAAGAACCGGTGAACAGCAGGGTAAATCTATTTACTATTCAGATTACATTCGCACACCCCTGTTGCAATGATCAAGGGCAATGAAGGCCGCCACCAGTTTTTCTAATGTCAGGGCCTGCACCCGAAAAAAAAAACACCTAGCCAAATGAAAATTAACTTCGGGGATATTTCGTGAAGCGGCGCAGAGATCGATAAATCTTTCCCACGACTTTGCTTTTCAGACAGCTTTAAGTATTTTAATTTACATATTTTGCAGACTGTGAAGCGTCACTGAACTTTAAGAAATAGCGCCATAAAAGTGCCTATGAAATATCTGCGTCAGTTGAGTCATTTAAACGGTGTATGGGAATTCAACTGCTTTCATTTCTATACCATTCAGCATTGAAAGGATATCTCTCTTCGTTAATGCCCCTTTTGTGTATTGTTAAAGCACCAAATCAATTGGTTTTCGACTAAAACAAAATGAGTGTTTATCCAAACTGCAGTCACATTTGTGAAAAGCGCCGGGTGATTGCAAGTTCTCCACTCTCGCCATTCCGATCAACTTCGCAAAGTTTTAACTGAAGGTACGTCCACCTTATGAAGTTATGCAACAAACAAGTCCTACAGTTATAAAGTGCGGGCGATGTCTTCAGCCATCATTGTGTTTGCAAACTTACAATTGAATTTGAGATCTATTTACAGAAAATATTTTAATGCACAAGTTACTTAAAAATGTTCGAATAGCTAGTTATTGGAATTGTAAACCACATTAGGGTCAGAGTCGATTGTAGTCCACCGAATAACAGACCAAGTAGTTCGGCGCATTCAACAATAAGTTTTATAGCCGTTAAAACTCGTATTTGGTGGATTTTAATTTTCATATACTCTGGAAACTAAATTTCCAATTTGTAGGTTTTTTCGCATATTAACATTGATTTTAAAGATATTCATTTCGACGACTTTCACTTTTCTCCACGAAGAAAGAACCTGTAAACAGCAGGGTAAATCTATTTATTATATCTCTTAGTTAGTACGCGCGCTGTGATTGGTCAATATAGCGGGCCGTTTTTTTTTTTTTCAGTACGGCCCGCTAAATTTGAGAGTCCTAGCCTACGCTCACCAAAGTTGTTTTCTACATTACAAATTATCCAGAGGAAACGTTTGGAGCTAAATGGGTTAACATGTCAGGTTAAAAAAACTCTCCGATGAAATTAAGCTATAACTTTAGCAAAAACTGATTAGCCGCGAATCAAAAAGCATTGACAATTTTCTCGAGTAAGCTTACAATGCTTATTGTTTTGGTATTTAGCTTTTAGGCTGTAAGTTATAAAAACTCGAGTAACTCGGCAAATTCGTTTAACTTTAACAATTTAATTCAGCATTGACAAAAGAGTACCCTACGTGAGAAAACGTCTCCATGAAAAACATAAAGCTGCAAAACAACTTGAAACGGCTTCCATCGGCAACCCGTAGGCTTAAATTAACTTAGTTTGATCAAGTTCTTGTCTGGTTATAAACTTAAGTTCATTGTTATCGTTTGTGGCAGTGGCTCTAATAAGAACAAACTTGAAGCTACAGAGTTACGCTAAAAGTGTACCTTGATTCCTCAGCGAAATTTTGTCCTTGCAGTGGATTCCATGAAAACAATTGTTGCATATTCACAAACACGCTCTTGCTGCAGCTCACGCTGAAAATTTGTCAAGTGGGATTGAAATTCAAACTGATCCATGCACAAAGTTCGGCATGAAGCCACTAAAGCATACAAAAAGCCAAAAACAACTTGCAGTATTTGATGACAAGATATTTTCAGTGTCATTTTAGAAGTTTGAGAGTTTCTTCATTTACCACTGTAGACCGAAGTGCTGCCACATTTTCCTGTTTGACAAAGACGTTTGTTTTGGCGATTTTATCGAGGCGTTTTCATTCTTCTTTCGCCAGTAACTAAGGATCCTTTTCAATGAAAACTACTTTAATATGTCAGGTTTCCGTCGTCCTGCCGAACACATGGAAGATTAAATTTTAAAATTCGTTTCGTTTTCATTCAAGAGCCACGCAAGTTCACGCCGAATCGAGAACCGATCGCACTATTTTTGAAAGGCAATAAAATTTGCTCTTTGCTTTCTTGTGACGTATGTCAGTCAAATGAAGCCGTCCATCTTTTGACTTGTAAGGTTTTCCTTTATCTCCGATTTAGAGATACAATCTGAATGTAATCTGAATAGTAAAAACCTCTTACTAACCGAGTTCGAGGACCGTACTGTAAATTACGGACCATTGTTTTTCTCCTTCGATTTATGGCCCGCGCGCTTCGCGCTTGGGCCATAAACCGATGGGGAAAGACGCAGGCCGTAATTTACAGTACGGTCCTCGAGCTCGGTTAGTAAGAGGTATTTACTATTCAGATTACATTCAGCAATATAGCTTCTTGTTTTAGCACAGAGAGCCCAGGCACACAACAGGAATCCTCAAGGACAAAAATACTGAAAAATATAAGGATTTGTATGGGATTTTATCGTGAGTTTGATAAAATATCAAAATTATAAATAAACAGCCATTAAAGTATCCATACCTCATTAAATAATGACTGTCTGTTGTTTCTTGGTGGCTTTATGACTTCTAAACGGCATTTCTAGCGAGTTTTGGTATTTCTGGTTTGACTTCACTTAAAAGAAGTAAAGGGAGAACTCGCCATTTCAAGTCACTCCAACGAAATGCGACAAAAATTACCTTCAATCGATTCCAATCGCTCCAAAACGTCGCTCGAGTAAAGAGCGAGTCCGTTCCTTTCTATGCATCTCACATTTAACTCCAAAACCGAAGTCATCGCCTCATAAAGACGATAAATACAACCAGAAAATTCAATGCTCTCTGGTCCTTGGATGCTTAGACTACGAGCAGTCTCTCTTTTCCAGCTTAGTCCGTCGAGCGAGGAACGAAAAAACATTAGCGAGCGGATAATGGTCACGCGAAACTTGGGGCGAGGCAGGCGCGCGGGAAAAGAGAGTCTCTCTTTTCCCGCGCGCCTGCCTCGCCCCCAGTTTCCGCTCGCTAATGTTTTTTCGTTTCTCGCTCGATGGACTAAGCTGGGAAAGAGAGACTGCTCGTAGTCTATTGGATGCTTGGACATAAAAGCTAGTTACGGGCGTCTCCGTTGGCTTGGCTTAGCAGCCAGGCCGTCTGGTTCAAAACCCTCTCGTTGAGGAGGGACACGAGCAAAACAAGCGTTGCAAAACTGGATTTGCACGAGTACCCATGGGACGCCCTGTCAACATTCGAGCCGCCCGCCCGGTTATTCGACAAGTTGGCGGGGGACTACTTTTTTCTTGTTTCGACTTTAAATTCCTTCTATAAAGCCGAGAATAGGCGCGGTTACACGAAACACTTTTACCTAGGTAAATTATTTTACCTAGGGTTTTCAACGACGGCAACAAGAACGTGCAAAAAAAAAAGACAGTTACAATCTACAGTTACAATGTACATGTCCCTTCGGTTAAATTGGAATGTAGCAATATAATGGCATGCTGTTTATAATCGCAAATTGTAATATTGTATTTTTACCTTATCATATCTAGCATTATTTTACACTTGTACATATTTTGGCTTGTATATAATCAATTTTAATAGTTATAAGATTTTTTTAAATTTTTATCTCGTATTTACCCATATTTATATTTATTCATTAGCCTTAAAACAGTTAGTTCCTATATTGTTATATATATGGCCTCTATTGATAATAGTTTTCACTTTGTATATGTTGTGGTGCAATTTTGTTCTTGGTGCAAATTTTATTTTCCTTTGTTTTTGGGTATGGAAATGTATGACAATGTGTGATAATGAGTTTTTAACAAAGGAAAATAAATTTGCACCAAAGACAAAATTGCACCATAACATATATAATGAATGAGCTACCCCATTTAAATAAAGGCATCTACTACTACATAACTGTAACACACTGTAACATACTGTAATTTACTAGTGTAATTTTGTTGTTATATTGTATATTGTAGTTGTTGTATTTATTATTTAAGTGTGAAAAACTAATAAAAGTTAATAAATTACAAAAAAAAATTACTACTGCATAACAAACGTTCACTTTCGAATAAATAGGTTCAAAGTAGCTCTGTTCTTCTTACCGTCTTTTAAATCAGCAACAGGCAAATATTTGCCGACGTCATTGTTTACATTTTGCCTCATTAGCGTAAGAATTTACGAAGAGAAGGCACCACGCTGAATACGAATTGACTTCAAAGTTGAAAGAGCTTGTTAAACACGAAGTTCCGGTATAAAAGGAGCCTGGCCTGGCCATTCTCACTTCCAGTCGTCAATCAACCACTGAAGCATTTTAATGTTTCAGTGGTTCAGTGATAGTTAAAACAACTGACAAAAAATATGCGTCATTACTAAGACCAATGCTGACACAATCTGGAAAAACTTTATGAAAGTTATATCAGAAGTCTTTATGAACTTCTATTTCTTTTTTGCTTCGGTAAAATCTTGGTTTAATTCGATTTTTGAAGCAAATTATATTTAAAGGACGCGCAAGTTAACCACATTTTGTGACTGAAAGACGCCTTAATTTGCATCTCACACCCAAAAGGTGTGACATGGGGGAGGAGCTAAGCCTTTTATACCGGAACTTCGTGTTTAAACTTAGTAATCTATGCAATTTTTCGCTTTTTTTATGCTATCAAAAACTACAAAATTGTTAGGTGGCAAAAGCGCTTTTGAGCAACACATTCTTTGTAATATTTCGAGTTTTTAAAACAGCATCTAGTAAATCGGGCTCAAACTTCCAGAGAAAGCTGATTGTGATATGCCCTTTCAATATTCGTGGTTGATTTTTTTTGTAGCTACGGTTAGAGAATGAGGTGTATATGCTTATGAGGCAATAATGGAAAACAAATATTGCCTATAACCTGTCTCCCATCTACTATACATTATTGAATTAAAATTCCAATTTATTTTGTATTTTTTTAAATTTCACAAATCTTATTTTCCTCCTTCACACTGCTACAAATCAACCAAAAATCCACATAACCTTGATTTACAGAACAAGTCAAAGTATTTGTGGATTGCTTGAAACGTTAATGAAATAAATCCATAAAACCGATCAAGTAGCGTAAGATTATGGAGGGTAGGAAGTGTCTGTATACATGTACTTAGGCGACGATGCGTCTTAGTTAAGATACTCGGATTTTCTACGTTGATACCGTAGACTTATTTTTTGTATTTTTCAGACGACACCGATTAATTTGAAGCGTCTCTGCTGTCATTTATCATGAAGATTGCTTGCATTTTGATCCTTTCTGCTCTGATTGTCTCATTGGACGCAATGCGAATAAAAAGGATTTCAAAAAGTGAGTGTAAAATATTATAACTGCACCAGAGAGAGAGAGAGAGAGAGAGAGAGAGAGAGAGAGAGAATGAGTGAGAGGGGGGGGGAGTACTTAAGTGTGTGTTTTTTTTCTGCCATATAATTTGTCAATTCGTTAAATGGGGGTGGGGGGAGAAAAGTACAATTGTTTCTCCCAGAACTATTTTTTTAGCAAACGTAAAAAGTTTATTACATTGCACCACAGAGTGATCTTGTTGTTGATTTTCATTTCCGTCCAGTCCACTTTTTCAACGGTGCCACTTAACCATATTACTGACACATATTTTGTGCTAATGTAGGAAATACCGCGACGGATGACCAAGGAAAGCTGTACAACGGGGATACAATAAATTGTGATCCGCACTGCGTCTCCAGTTGCCAAGGAGACGAAGAGTGCGGACTAAATTGCTGTTCATACAGCAAACGTGAAACACTGAAAGGTTTGTATTTTAACTCGTTCATTCAGCCCACTGCCCTTTTAATCTTAATTCGAGTTTAAATAAAGTTTATGTATGTATGTGTGTATGTATGTATGTATGTATGTATGCATATACAGATGCAATTGAGTTTTGAGCGCTTTTGAATATTATTTTATAGTATTAGCGCTATATAAATTTAATATTATTATTATTAATAAAAAGTCACTAAAATTATTAACGTAACAGGAAAAATTCTCAAATATAAAATATGCCATCTTTTTCAACGAAATTGTTATTCGCACTGCGTCTCTAGTTGCCAAGGCGACAAACAGTGCGCATTAAAAAATTGCTGTACTTATAGCCAACGTGAAATACTGAAAGGTTTGTGAGTGAACGTAAAGGGACATTTTCTCAATTTAAAGTGCACCATTTAATGAAGTCGATGGGTTTTTTTAGAAATCAAAAAGCGGACGGAATGGGGTTTTGTACCTTGCTAACAGGCCTGCCCTAAAAATACCATAATATTTTAAAATAAGTAATACATGACATTTCTTTTAAACACCTTTGTTCGAATGGCACAATATAATTTTAATGATACATGTAACTGACATGTGCTTCAGAACGGCGTGTTCTGGAATAAAAAAAACCCTAAAATATGACTTCCAACTTTTAAAACAATTGGAAAGTCGTTTTTATATCAAAAACAGAAGAAAAACATGTTCCAACAACACGTTGGTGCGTAAACGCACTAAATAGGCACATTTTAGTGCTAAGAAGTTTCTGCATGTCACTGGCAGATCAGGTTAAGAACACAGGACGTTATACTTCCTTAATATTTGGCTAAACCTGTACTTTTGAAAATATAAAGGTATTTTTAACTGCAAGAAGTAATAAAATGTTTAGAATTTCCGTGTCGATGTTACGTTCATCATATAAATTACGTACGTACACAAAACAAATTGATAGAAGATTTTCAAGAAGCTCAGTTGCAAAAAATGATGGTGACGGAATGTGTTTACGAATGACGTGAAAATACAAAGCATTTTAGTGTTTTTTGGGTCATATAAGTGGTCGATTCGTTAAGTGTGGGGGTGGGGCGGGAAGAGAAGTTCAGTGGTTTCTCCCAGATCAGAACTGATTTTTTAGCAAATGGAATAAGTTTATTCCGTCGCACTTTAGAATCTATCTTGCTGTTGATTTTCTTTTCCGTTCAGTCCACTTTTTCAGTGCAACGGTGCCACTAAACCATATTACTGACACATATTTTGTGCTAATGTAGGAAATACCGCGACGGATGACCAAGGAAAGCTGTACAACGGGGATACAATAAATTGTGATCCGCACTGCGTCTCTAGTTGCCAAGGAGACGAAGAGTGCGGACTAAATTGCTGTTCATACAGCAAACGTGAAACACTGAAAGGTTTGTATTTTAACTCGTTCATTCAGCCCACTGCCCTTTTAATCTTAATTCGAGTTTAAATAAAGTTTATGTATCTGTGTATGTATGTATGCATATACAGATGCGATTGAGTTTAATAAAAAGTCACTAAAATTATTAAAGTAACAGAAAAAATTTCTCAGATGTAAAATATGCCATCTTTTTCAACGAAACTGTTATTCGCACTGCATCCCTAGTTGCCAAGGCTACAAAGAGTGCGCATTAATAAACTGCTGTACTTATAGCCAATGTAAAACACTGAAATGTTTGTGAGTCAACGTATAAGGACATTTTCTCAGTTTAATTAAGTGCCCCATTTTAGGAAGTCGATGCGTTTTTTTAGAAATCAAAAAGCGGACGAAATGGGGTTTTGTACCTTGCGAACAGGCCTGCCCTAAAAATACCATAATATTTTTAAATAAGTAACATATTTCATTTCATTTAAACACCTTTGTTTGAGTGGCACAATATAATTTAATGATATATGTAATTGACATGTGCTTCAGAACGGCGTGTTCTGGAATAAAAGAAACCTAAAATATGACTTCTAACTTTTGAAACAATTGGAAAGTCGTTTATATATCAAAAACAGAAGAATCAGAAGAATAACATGTTCCAACAGCACGTTTGCACGTAAATGCACTAAATAGGCAAATTTCAATATAAGAAGTTTCTGCATGTCACTGGCAGCTCAGGTTAAGAACACAGGACGTTATACTTCCTTAATATTTGGCTGAACCTGTACTTTTAAAAATATACAGGTATTTTTAACTGCAAGAAGTAATAAAATGTTTAGAATTTTCGTGTCAATGTTACGTTCATCATATAAATTACGTACTTAAAACAAATTAATAGAAGATTTTCGAGATGTTCCGTTGCAAAAAAATCTAAGTGTACTAAGGTGTTTACGAATGACGTGATAATACAAAGCATTTGAGTTTTTGTTCGGTTATATTAGTTTTGATTTCGTTAAGTGAGGGGGGTGGGGCGGGGAGTAAAGTTCAATTGTTTCTCCCAGAAATTATTTTTTTGGCATATGTAAAAAGTTTATTCCGTTGCACTTTAGAATCTATCTTGCTGCTGATTTTCTTTTCCGTTCAGTCCACTTTTTCATCGGTGCCACTTAACCACATTACTGACACATATTTTGTGCTAATGTAGGAAAAACCACGACGGATGACCAAGGAAAGCTGTACAACGGGGATACAATAAATTGTGATCCGCACTGCGTCTCTAGTTGCCAAGGAGACGAAGAGTGCGGACTAAATTGCTGTTCATACCGCAAACGTGAAATACTGAAAGGTTTGTATTTTAACTCGTTAATTCAGCCTACAGCTGAAATTGAGTTTAATAAATGGTCATTAATATTATTAACGTAGAAGGAAAAATTTTCGTATGTAAAGTTTTCCATCTTTTCAACGAAGCGGTTATTTGCACTGCTTTTTTTGTTGCCAAGGAGCCATAGAGTGCACATTGATAAATTGCTCTCCTTATAGGCAATGTAAAAAACTGAAAGCTTTGTACTTTGACTCGTTAGTTCAGCCTACAGCTGAAATTGAGTTTAAACGTTTTTGAATAAACGGTTATTTAAGTAGGAGGAATATTTTTTAAGTGTAAGGTTTGCCATACTTTGCAACGAAACTGTTATTCAAACCGCGTCTTTATTTGCCAATGAGACAAAGAGTGCGCATTAACATATTGCTGTTCCTATAGCAAACTAGAAATGCCGAAAAGTTTGTGAGTAAAAATAAGAGGACAATTTGTCCTCACTCGATTAAAGGGGCTATGTCGCAAGGCGAGTCTGCGCAATGAGCACCTGACGTCACACATGTCAAATTTCTATTGTTCCCTCCCGGATCGCGGCATGTTTTATCGCGCTTGCACTCGTGTCGAACCACGCGAGATAAACAAACACATGATCGATTTCGCTTTTAAATTTCTCCCCAACTTCCACCACTACTGGAAGACATCGAATTTTTCGAAGGTACGACTAATAAATCGCAGAAATAATTTAACTCTAACTGATTTGTAAACTTGAAAGCTATCCTTCCACGCAATACGACGGGATGGAACGGATTGCAGCTAATTCGACAGTAATGGCCGCCAACTTGATAAAAAGCCACCGGACGTTTTTCAAGTTGTTAGTACCCAGTACTCGCCCGCCATCCTCGTGACATAGCCTCTTTAAAAATTTCGAGTGAATGTATACCACATGCGAGAGGTTACCAAGCAAGGACTTCACCTAGAGGAGAAATAATGAATTGACATCCTCCACCTTCCCTTCTGGCGTGACATGCGTTTACGTGACATTTATTTACGTTACTATAATAAGCCCAGTGGGAAAACTTAGAAATCCTATTTGCAAGCAAATATTCCCGATTTAAACTGCGTCTTTATTTGCCAATGAGACAAAGAGTGCGCATTAACATATTGCTGTTCCTATAGCAAACTAGAAATGCTGAAAAGTTTGTGAGTAAACATAAGAGGACAATCTCTCAAATTTAAAGTTATTGAGGTTGTGTTTCCCGATATATCTCGGACAGTAGTCAGGATGGGAACAGCATAGAAACTGTTTGCGTGAAAAGCGCATGGCGGTATTCTCAATATGCAAGGAGTTGAACAATCCAGTAAGAAATGCTACCCGTCGTGGGAAAGAGCAAATCTATGATTTCGTGGGTTTATGTTGAATGAGTATCATTTCATTTTTTATTTGCAGATTAGTAATGTACCAACATGGTGTGGACTGAAAATGGAGTAAAGCAGTGCATAAGAAGTCTTAACTTCATATATTTTTTTTTTACTTTCGTTCTTGTAACTGGGATTGAATAATGGAAAATAAAACGTGGGTTTAAAAGGGAATACCACGCCTCACGTCCTGGTCTTTTTATCCCATCAAACTCCACCTTCACAGAAAAAAAAATGCATGAGTACTTTTAATATGACCTAACGTTTTAATGCACTTTGGTATTCGTTTCCTTTCCGTTCATTACCCAATTGCAGTGGGAGATGGTGAATGTCGAGGTTTTAAATTGTATTGCATTGCATTACATTGCATTGTAAAGTATTAAGCCTGGTTTTCATCTGTCGGTAAAATTCCAGACGTTTGGGGATTTCGCTGTTTCCCGACCGTTCCAGATTTTGCCGACTTATGAAAAACGAAACCGGGAGCGTTTCTATTTTTCCGACGCATCCCAGATTCCTGCGATGGTCGGCGATCATTTCCGACATAAAAAAAAACATAAATTTTGACTGTCTGGGCATCGGCGATATGTTTATCTCGGTAACAAGCGCTGACAAATCATGGCCGATTTCACCATTTAACATCTGGGACGGTCCGGAAACAGCGACATTCCCGATCATCTGGGATGTTTTCCTCTAAGGTCGTCATTAAGACTTCGACACCTGGATAGTTCATGGAGATACATTGACGTTTTATTTGCTTTCATGGTTGCTTGAGCTCGCTAGTTTCTCTTGTCAAGACAATAAAAGTTGTCATAGTGCAGTCCATATAGGCCCATACAATGTACATATAGTCGCTTTACCCTTTAACTTCCAAGAGTGCCAAATATCAAAATTCAAGAAACATCCCAAATTTGGGGCTTACCTCGGTGTAAGAACCCGTGGCTTTTTCCTTTGTTTTTTTTTTTTACCTTTGTAGCATTGCATTCCCAGTTGACTCTATTGTTTTATGCCTTTTGTTTTCTTTGTTTTAAGTCACTTGTGAGTTTCAGAGGTTCTTACACCAAGGATGAGCCCAAATTTCATGTTTTCAAATATTGAAAAATAGGTGCGCAATGCGAACATGTGAGGGCTTCTATTAGAATCATTGATCAAAATATCATTGTTCAAATAACTAGAATTTCTTTTTGCAAATTCATTTAGTACATTAAACTATACACTCAGTAATAGCAAATTACACTGAGTGGAGTAGACTTCAGGGAGTAATCGGGCAAGTAATTGGCCGACCACTTAGTGCGAGGACGATTTGAAATTACGAGAATGATTACCCCGATTTGTACGACATGAAGTTCAATTACTAATTAATCGCATCAACAACAAAATTCGAGATTATAAAGTCTATGTAGAATTTTTGTACTATTCAATTACAAAATGTTGTAATTGGATTGCTGTTATTGGACAGCCATGTCCGCTAATTACATACGAAATAGGCGCACCATCGTGTATAAAAAGAGTGGTTAAATTTTTGGGAACTTGAAGTGGATGTAAAAAACTGTGATTACAGTTAAAGTAATTAACAGAGCTCATCATCTTCACCATGTCAGCAAAATGGTCATTAGGAGTTGGGTGTTTAAAGTTATTTTTTTCGTTTTTATTTGTTCAATTCCAACTTCGGCTAGAAAGCAGATGAAATGTTGCAACTTCCCGGGGTGCAGACGCTCATGAAATTGTTTCTTTTACGGTTGTTTTTCTCTTGCAAACATTTTGCAGGGGACAATCTTGAATAGGCGGCTGAAATTGCCCGTTCCGAACTTTATATGAAGACTGGAACGAGTTTTTTTTAAATTTTAATTCAATTAAAATTTGGAGGCCATCACAAGAAAGATCGCATTAAAATTAGTCTGTTTACCAAGTTTGGGGTTGTTTAATTGTAGTTTAGCTGAGAAAAAACCTCTTGAAGTGAATTTTGAAGAGACATAAATGGGCCATTGTTAGATTTCATAAACACACTTCCTGTTAATGAATCACTGTATTGTAATGTATGCACTTCGTCAAAAATTAAAACAATAACTAGCATATCAGTTAAGAGCAAATAATCATTTGTTCGGACAGAATATCTTATAGAAGTGTACAGGTTATTTCCAATAACCAAAATATTATTCAAAGTGGAAGAAGTCCACAAATTAGTCAAATTAAAATCTTCTATCTAATGGTAAATAATAGCAGTAAGTGACATCGGTACACATTGGTTACGAGCATTTTCTCCAAAGAGCGATTCATTTCCTTGACTGGAGTGAGTACTGTTGTTGTTGTTGTTGACATCAAGTATTGTAGGGCCTGGATTTTCCTCCACATTATTCGCTTGTCTTATAATCAATGGAATATAAATATTGTAGAATATCATTTGTGTGAACCAAAACTTCACTTCGTTCCACATTTTATATTGTCCATCAACCTGTTTCAACTTTGGCAAGTAAAATACATTCAAATAAAACAACATTAACATCATGTTTCAAAATCGTCCTCTCAGACTTGATAAGACGTAACTGCCGATCCTGGACCGATATTGTTGAACTGATATCCCCATAGTCTTTTGAATCTTCAGGTACGGTTTTTAAAATAGGTGACTGAGCAAGTGAAATGCGACTCAGTATTATTTCCAGTGTCTATGTTGTAGTTAATTTTTTATTTCAGGTAATTTTTATTTTTCCATTGTTTTTGGGTATGGTAATATATGCTAATGAATTTGAAACAAAGGAAAAACAAAAATTACCTGAAATAAAAAATTAACTGCAACATCTACATGTATATCAGGCTGTATTGGTATTGCTTTTCAGTGGCTATTTCAGTAATATCAAGTGCTTCCTCAGTGAGCATCAAGCCGAGTGAATATTGGCTTGCGTAAGCGTAAAAGCTTCCCTTGAATTGAAGTGCAACCTGTACAGACTTCCAGCCAAACGAAATGTTGGCCTGTAATGTGACCTCGAGAGCTGCTGTAACGATGAGTAACTACAGGAACAGCTGAAAATGTCAAAAACAACAAAACAGGCGTTTTTTTCTCTACTGCAAACGCACCAAGATTAACGACGTATGAAAACAAATTGATACGGTATAGTACACCAGAACAAGCAATAACTTACCTTGAAGACTACAACGAAAATAAACGCCCTCAAATTCTATGAAAACATTCTTCGACACGCCAAGAACATGGCCGATTTCCACTCGACACAAGCCCACACAACCTCGTTCCCAGGCTCTCTCTACGAACTCCTCCCAGAAGACCATGCGACACGCGATCACGTAAACCCTCAAACGTAAACAAATCTGTCGATCGCATAGTGGGCGGCAAGCCCCCACAAAAACAAATGGTGCCATGCAAAAGTACTGCTGAGGAGGTTTCATTTGAACGGTCACACCATAGGGTTTATTCCACAGACTCAGAAGTTAGAACTACACAGGAGAACCTCCTGGAACTACATAACTTGTCTCCACACTGACTCTAGGAGTGACTCTCGGTTAATTGTCTTAATTCTACAGAATACGGGTGACCCCTTTTACTATCATTTTCAAACTTAGGTTTTGGGAATACCGTTCTATCTTTTGAGAATGTGCAATAAGGTAAAATCCTACTGTGCAACCATTCAAATGAAAGCTATTGACGCTACTTTATGTATGCTGGTAAACCTAAAAATAAAAATGAAGTTCTTTCTCAGACAATCTGGAATAACCGATTTATTACTGTCAATGGGAAAATGTTATACATTCCGCATTGGTATAGTGCAGGGATAAAACAAAGCTCAGACCTTTTTGACTCCCAAGAAGGCCACTTTCTTTCGTTTAACTCCTTTCGCAATAAATTTCGTCACGTTTTCGTGAAGTCAAAACAGCCGAAGAGGAGGTAAATCTGGTTCGAAATGCGGTACGCAAGTCGACTCAGTACAAGAATAAATGGTTATATGGAATATTTGAAGAGTGGCAAAGGCAGCGACTGGTTAAAGTACCAATTGTCGAGGTCGCAGGTTTATTTAAAACGTACGACTTTCATCATTTATGTAAACGGATTATCCAAAAATGAATGAACGTAAGGAAAGCAATTTATATTTATTTTGCTCAGTTGGTTTTGGATATTCTGTAATTGCCTTTTGGGATTACTAAAGCTTGTCTATCCACTTTGGTGTTTGTGTCATTAATATTTAAATTAGGATAATCCTGCACCATATGGGTTTGACGTTTTATCAAACTCTAGAGTTTGATATTTTATCAAACTATCGTGGAAAGGCCTCTGTCCAGTGTTTCATCGGAGTTTCAAACCACGCGTACCTGACCAAATTGGCGTATCCTGATTGGCTTGTAACTTGATGAATTATTAATGAGTTTGAGAAGTAAATTTCAAGGTGTGATAAACTGGATAAGGTCGACAATCCTCGGTAGGAAAAAGATGGCGACTGGTACATTTACCCATAATTCTTAGCGCTCAAAAACCTTAACAACGTTCATAAAAATGTAAAGAAAAGTTATAAAATCTTCAAACCTAGTCTACACATTGTCCTTAGTACTGGAACAAATATTGTAAAAATTTGGCTTTCTTTGTGCCTTACGGTGCTGTGTTAGGTCCGCAAGGTATTGTGGTAAAATGAACAGCCGCCATCTTTTTTCCTACGGTGGATTGCGGGAAGCGCTCCTAATAGCTCTTATTGAGGTTGAGCATGCACGCGAAATCAGCGGTTTCTCCATGAACTTTTGCCAAAACGAGGCTATCGGGTCTTAGCTCGCTATAAGTACAAGGAAACAGAGAGAAGAACTATGAGGTAGTTTGGCATTCACAAAATATTTTGTCGACTTTTGAGTGTCTTTATCCATGGTTAAGCATTGCACAGCTTTTGAGTGTCAAAATCGAAGTTCCAAAGCGAAATGCAAGGGCTTATCGTGGCATTCGCTCCCGCTGTCAAACAAAAATTTGCTGGCTTAATGGCTCGTGAAACTGCGTCGAGAGAACACTCCAGTAAACAAACACTCTCATGTCTGTATTCAGCATTTTGAAGCCAATTGCTTCATAAAACCAATGGAAGGACTAAGAATTCATTTGAGGCCAGATTCCGTTCCGACGAAGTTTATTTTTACTGTCGAAAAACCAAAGAGGAAAAAGCCAGCTGATAGAGCAACGTTTAACACAAGGAAAACTAAAAAAGAGAAATCGAAGCAGTATTCAGTCTCCGAACTGACCAACATTGAAAACACTGCTTTTAAATCTGGTTCAGATGGTATAGAAACTGAACATCTAGAAAGTGAAGGTTTAATTCAAACTGGGGATGAAAACTGGGAACATCAACTCAAGTTAAAGGATGACGAAATGTCATGTCTACTTGAGAAATGGCAAACTAGGGAGCGCGGATTTAACAAAAAAAAATACAAGAGCTGGAAAATCAACTTGAAGAAGAAAGAAGTGTCAGAAAGGAGCTGGAATTATTAATTGAGAAGAAAGCATTCAGCATCAAAACTGTAAAGGATTATGATAAGTTATTAAGATTTTACACTGGATTTAAGAACTATGAATTGTTTTCAATGGTTCTTGACTTTCCGGGGAGAGAGACAGCAGCTCACTTGGACTACCAAAACACAGAAAATTTAAAAGAAATCAAGCACAAATATAAACCTGGGCCTAGTAGGGCTTTGACTATTGAGAATGAATTTTTCCTGGTGTTTTGTCGTTTGAAAGTTGGCTTACTAGAAGAAGACTTATGAGCTAGATTTGGGGTCTGTCAAAGTGTAGTATCCCAAATTGTTAATACCTGGATCAAGTTTATTTTCTTCAGATTCAAAGAACTTGATGTATTTCCTTCCAGAGAGATTGTTAAACTACACCTGCCTGAATGCTTTCGCAAAACGTATTCAACAACTACTCTAATAATCGATGCTACTGAGATATACATCGAAAAGTCAAACAACCCAGAGGCTCGACAAGTAACATTTTCTTTATACAAAAACAGCAACACCCTGAAAGCCTTGGTTGGTATTGTACCAAAACGGGGAATTTAATTTCTTTCAACCCTGTATAGTGGCAGTATTTCTGACAAGGAACTAACCCACAAGTCAGGCCTAATAGAGAAACTACAACATGGCGATGTTATCATGGCTGATGGAGGTTTCAACATTCAAGAGATGCTGGCATGTAAAGGGGAAAAAGTAAATGTTCCTCCGTTCATCAATGAATCAGGCCAATTTAATGAAAGTGAATTACTGGAAAAAAGAAGGATTGCATCTCTAAGAATCCATGTTGAAAGAGCCATGGAAAGAATAAAAAACTACCACCTTTTTAGACTTTGTTCCCATAACTTTGTGCAGGAATGGTATTATTAACATGATATGTTATCAAACTTCCTCCCGCCACTAGTAGATGGTTAGCAATAACAATGACATATCTTGCAAATTGCCTTCATTTTATATTTATCTATTACACAGTGGAAAACAGACTGTATAGTCAAGTAATTTTCAAGTGAATGTTCCATTAATTTCTTATAAAAATTTTACAAAAAGTAAAACTGCAACATATGAAGTTTCTTCTCAACCCAAAATAACTCAATGTTTCTGTGTTGTAGCTCAAATGTTCCTGTTTTAATAATATACATGAAAAAAAATATTGGCTAAGAGCAGAGCAGGTCAAGTGTAACACCAGTGCAAATTACAAATAACAAAAATTGATGCAAAAATGTTTTGGAAAAAAAAAATTGATGCAATTTTTTTCATGTATAATTATTAGTAAGTAAGTAAAATCTTTATTTAACGAGGGTAGCTCAAAATAGCATGGCTAATAAACGTGAGGCCCTCGACATTTAATCATACGGTTTTCTCGTTCAATTTGGGATTAATTTGCACTTGTGAGTTTTTCAAAAAGCTCAAATTGAACTCGCCTCTTTTTGAAAAACTCACTCATGCAAATTAATCCCAAATTGAACTCGAAACCGTATGATTACCTATACATATTGTTATTTTCTACATTAGCCATTATATGACATCTACTGCTTTGGAAAATAAAAAACAAACCCTTCTCACTCTTAATCAGTGGGAAATATAGCACATGCTTACAACTGAGATGGCCCATTCATGTACATTTACAGATGTCTAAAGAAGAAATAAAATAACAAAGTTGTGATTTCAGTCATTTCAGAGAATTAATTTTCTCAATCTTGTAAGTCCATCACAAACTCTTGGGTATGCTAGTTCTAAAGAGATGTGATTGTCATAAAAGTTTTCCAGTATTGGGACTGTCACAAAGGAATTTATTCTTCTTGACATGTAAAAAAATTAAATCAACAGTGTCGGAGAGTACCAGATCAGTCCAGGATGATTTAGTGCAAAGCATCAGCTGCTGGACTTGGTAGTAGAACCTATGGCTCTTGTTGATCACCAGCCCATGAGTAGTGTCTCTACATATACGACGTTTACACACTGCCTCCTTCAGAGAAAGGCCATCTTTGAAGATTCGCTTTATCGCCACTACTCCTCCATGTACCTCCCCATCTGGAGAGGCCCCAAGGAAAGAATGACTCTGACATATAACAAAACCTGTTTCACTAACGTTGCATTCCAGTTTGTTGTCATATAGCCATATGATCGTCTTTTCATCTTTCAGTCCCTGTTTCATTTTATTACTTTGGTACTGATTGTTATAGTGTAAGATTTCCCTCACTGCTTTTGTTGGGCTAGTAGAAGGCTTTTGTAAAGCTCGCTTGCACTGAGAGGCTGTAATCCGAACACATCTGTGTTCAAACCATGCCTGACAATTACTTTGAGCTTTTGTGGCAAGGGCAATGTTCTGTCTCTCTTGATCACTAACCATGAGATTTCTCTTTATTCTTTTTGCCCGGTCAAAAAATCTCAGTGAGTGAGACAGGGTGCTCTTTAATTGGAGAAATAATTTCATTTTTCTTTTGATCTTGTTTTTCATCTGACAATAGAAAAAAGAAACCACAATTTGGTTTAACTCTCTTGATATTATCAAGGAGTTCTCTGTTGACCTTTTTCGGATCATCGTTCCTTTCAGATGGGCGTCTTGGATCTTTCCAAAGATCTTTCAGGCATTGTTCCTTTCTTCTCTTCTATAAATCTTTTTTTTTAAATCAATTTCATAAACTGACTGAGAGTCAAGCTTCCTCTTTTTCGGCTGGTTCCAAGTTTGCAGTCTTGAGGTACATGTTTCAAATTCCCGTGTACACTAAGTCTCACAAATTCTTCAAGTGCATAACAAAGAGCGGCTATGTGTTTACAAGAACCTCGTGGACCTTTACCAGCTGGGCAAGCACAGCTAGCAAATGTAATTTCACCTTCATGTTCACCATTATTACACAGTGAGATTTTTACGTTATACTTCAAGTTTTTCTTCATTTCAGGTAAGCAATCACATCGAAAATGTACTTTGTCATCGTCGTCTCGAGAGATTTCCAGTTTTTGGATGTGACCATGTCGAAACAAACCGAAAGCTTCGCTGCTGACGTTCTTGAAATCTTTGTTTGTTTCATTGTCTTTAGCTTTTCTTTCAATAAAGTATAACACAATATTTTGAATATTAAATTTAGGAACATCGTCCTTCGCGTCAACCAGCGAAACCCACTGTGCAGATCCAGGGAAATCACAATTGACGGTCTTCGTTTGGCCACTGGTTTTAATACTTGATGCCAAGTGTTGCCACTTCTCCGTAAAATTATTCTCCCAACCATTTTTAAGCGATGACGAAGTCATCGCGTTATTGCCGTCGTGCCGTGGTGTCTGTCCGGATGTCCGGATTACACCCGAGAAACATTGGGAACTAGCCTTGGAGGATAAGAAAAACACTAGGAACTAGCGAATAAGGTCACGTGACCACCTCGTCCCAGAGAGTTTGCGGAAAACACTTGTTTCCATATCTCAGACTGCCCTTTTGAGCCCACGGTGCGCCCCCAACCCAAAACATGTTTTCACTGCCAGCGACTGCTGACCGGAAGGTCCTTTCACAGTATGCTCCGCCATTTTGTTTTGAGTTGTGGAGAAATGGTTTGTCTGTTTTCAAATTTTACACCGCTGTGCTTTATTTATGGTGAATATATTTGCGCTCACTAGCAAACAAACAGACACGAAGTGATATACATACATCAGCAGTACATACTCGTACTCGCGATAGGCAAAAGGTCTAGGATCCGGAGTCTGGGCCGCTGTTTCGGAAAGGATCTTTGCTTGTCTCATGTCTCAGAAAGAACTTGTCAGAACTGAAGGCCAGAAATAGCACCGAAATAGCATTGATTTACTGAACTTGACCGATAACTGAGTATCCTACGAGAGCTGTTACCTGAAAACGAAGTGTGCGGTGGTTCATGATCAGTTGTGTACAGAACATCGGGCAACTTCATTGTACGTATCGGATGAAGTAGTCTAGGAGCCAGCTCCGAAAAAATGTCGATTCGTTGCATCCCCCTGCTATATTTGTCTGAATAGCACAAAATGATAGCACAATATCAGAGGAATACGGAATGACATTTTTTATTGCTGGGCCAGGGGGACATCACCTCGATATCGGACATTTTCTACCGGGTACCTTTTAGTCCCGCTTTGCTAATTATGCAAATTTTAATTCTGCCATGGAGTTTCAAATAAATGTAAGGTATAGAAAAATTTCGTCCACTGAAATTCTCCAAACTTGGACACAGCAGTAAACATTAATCATTCTTAGATTTAAGCATATATCAAAGTTGTTTCCATGGAAACTGTTGCTACGAGACGCAATTAATTCAGTTCGTAGAATTACATCAATTTTCCATGTTTCAAATCGAAAATGATGTTAGGAAATATTGTCTACCAGAGTTTTGAAGTACGATTTTATCACATTTTGCCTACTAAAGTGTTTTTATATCTTAGTCTGCTTAAAATAGACGTTCTTTGTTACTATTTCCAAGCGTCAAACCTCAACGTTTGGTTAATGAATGCTTTACCCGGGGGGGGGGGGGGGGGGGGGGGGGGGTACTCAACAAAGTTTTGTACGGGGATGCTCCGCCACGAGGTCCAAACCCTTACCCTTTCATATACCGTTTTTGACAGAAAAGGTACCCCTTTCATATACCTTTCATTGAAAATGGTACCCCTTTCATATACCTTTCGTTGAAAATGGTACCCCTTTCATATAGCCTTTGCGTGCGTCTTTTTATAATACTTAAATTGCAGTTTTCCCTATCTTAATTTTTTGTGCTTTAACTTGTGTTTTCGCTACCATTTCCTATTCTTCGTGAAATCCCTACCCTTTCACATACTTCAACTCGTAAAATCCAGACCCTTTCATATACCTCCAGCCTCAAAAAGGTACCCCTTTCGGGCGCAGCATCCCCGTATAGCCCATTATAGGGAGTAACCCCCCCCCCCCCCCCCCCCCCCCCCGCCCCCCCGGGATGTTTTAAGACACGCCACAGTCGTTTCCGCTTTCTTGTATTGGTCACACATGAAAACTATAGTACTTAATCCTATAGTCATTGCAATAACCATAGCTCCTGGAACAGTAAGTAATGTCCAGGATTGCACGCAGAAGGGGGCATCACAAAGTGTCCTTATCTATAAAAGTATCCCATAACACACACATAATTCTGTTACATATGAAGTACAGTCAACTCTCTCTAAGGCGGATACCCTCGGTACCAGATTTACTGTCCGCCTTAAAGAGAGGTGTCCGCCTTAGAGAGAGTTCATGCAACCTGATACCCGAACATCAAAACTGAAACCAGTGCTTTATTATTTTAATTGCAGTGTACAATGTAGTCAGTGCAAATGAGTTGTTGTATAACTGACGGGAAAAGTGACTTTAAGATTGGATTGACTTTAAGATTTAATTATTTTTTTGTAAGGTCTGGTATATTTTATTAAAACCACTCTGTTATCAGATTGTGCTAATTTTTCGGAATTTTGGACCTGTTATAAAATTTCGTAAACATCCGGTGTCCGCTTTGAGAGGTTTTTTGAACCAATATGTTGAAAAAAGTATCCTCTGTCCGCCTTAGAAAGATGTCCGCCTTAGAGAGAGTTCAGTTACAGAGAAACAAGTGGAATTCGGCAGGGACTAAATTTTTTGTCAGCCTTAAAGAGGTGTCCGCCATAGAGAGGTGTCCGCTTAGAGAGAGTTGACTGTAATATGAAAATGACAAATAACAGTCAAATATGAAGTACTTCTTAAACATTACTTGTGTGTAATGATAAGTGCCAAAATCCCAACTAAACGTCAAACTTCAGAAAGTTTTATTCCTCCAAAACAAGCACCACTTTTATGAAATTTTCTAATCGTTACCTAGGCATCACTGGTCTCCTCTAAGCAGAGAGTGTTCTGACAGGTTTTGTTGTTCATACACAAGCAGGCTTCTGTGCAGGGTATGCAGTGTGCCTTGCATTGACATATAGATGTCTTTCTTGCATGCTGAACGGTTGAATTTCAGCCGGATTTCCAGCTTTAAAAGACACGTCGGCAGGTGCGGGATTTTTCGTCATCAATCAATGCCGTCCTAATATGTTGTAACAGACTATAGCTTCTGAAAGGAAGACTTTCGTGGTTTTCATGATTGTGACAGAACATCCAGTATCTTGCAAGGTCTATCAAAACTGTCGCTGGTGAAGAGAACAGAAACTTGTATTGTATGTATTGGTCTTTAACGACAGCTCGTTGCATGGCTGAGAGATGTAAAGAAGTACACGAAAACACTGCGAAATCTGTGTCACGGGACTGGATGACGATCCTTCCACATGTTTCTGAAGCGTGCTTAACATATAGAAGGATTCTTGTATCTGCCTATTCGTGGTCCATCATTCTGAAGCTCTGACAAGACTGTCAAAGAGGTCTTATGGTTACACTTCTTCTCCTGCATTGGTTTGGTCGCAGAATTTCCAGCGATCAATAACCCTTTCTCCAGGTCGGATCATGGACTACATTGCCCTCGCACATCATGTATAGAAAAGAAAATGCACTTATATTGACGTCCTGTCCACAGCATTACTAATTTATTTGACCCAGTGCTTCGGGATTGGAGTCTTGTCAGAGTTGATATGGATTTCAAGCGAACAGCTCACTCCTCGCCGTTCTCTTTCTCCTCCTTTCCTGGAATGTTGGCTGCTTTTAATAATTCTCCTGGCTAAGTTTCGCTGTGACTGCTCTAAACAGCTTCTTCAAATATATTTCATCGAGTTGACTTCAGATATTGAAATCCCATGCCACCGAAGATTAATTAAGGCCGCTTTCAGCTCATTTCTAGGGAGCCTTGTCTACACTAAAGTAAGCTAATAAACGACCAAACCAGCTTATGTCAGCATGATAACTTCCCTTTCTTCTGTTCTGCTCTTCATATTATGCCCTTCTTGGACAAAGACGCAATCGTCATCACATTAGCCATTGTGATTTTATCCCAAAAATCAATGGCATCGCTGGGAAGCCTTCTGGATGCAAATTCTTACACTCAGGCTGCTCCCGTCTGTTTGGCGCCTGTAAGTTAGTCTGCTTTCTCAGTAGGCATCACTAAGCTAGTCGCAATATTGAGAAATGTAGCTGGTTCCTTGTTTTCACAAACCAGATGAAAGGGGTTTACTTTCTGGACATCCATCTTATCCCTAATTTTTCTGAGTCCTCCTTCCTCGACGTCTCACAGTGTTTGGTGGCAGCATTACCTTTAGTCCTTTGGTGGCAGCATTACCTTTAGTCCTTTCGTGGCTTGTAAGAAATACCTATTGAGTGCAGCAGAATTTGTGGAAATGCCAACTACCCCCCCCCCCCCCCCCCCCCCACGTCTTCCTGTTATGATATGCGGTTTGTCCAAACCCATGTCTGTCCAAACTTGGAAGAAAGGCGGTCCCAATCTGCCGATAGCGTGGTTTCCCTTTTCAAATTTTCGATGCACTTATGCAGCCATAGTTGTTAGTAACCTCGTGTCAGAAATATATACTGGAAGCAATATAAGAAAACAAGGATTACATCGCCCGGGCATGTCCTCGGCAAAACCTGCAGCTGTGCCGGCTTACGCACTTGGCCCTGAGGGTTCTCATCCGACCCTGGAAGGAGTACCGAAGCCGGGTGACTGCCTTAGATTCCGGACTCCAGCACGATGTCATGCAGTCCACTTTCTTCAAAGCAAGTCAGCAAGTTAATTTAGCGCAACGTGAACTTCCTTAGTTCCAAACGCATAACAGTATATTTCCTAGACTTTATAATTAGTGTAAATGACCTAGACAAAGGTAATGACGCTGTCTTTCTGTTATGTGCTGACCATCATGTTCTGGGCATTCGTCATTAACGTATATATGGTACTGTAATCTATAGCTGAAGCGTTTATCATGGGCCGCTATCCAATAGATGTGATTGGTGGAGACTGAGAGGACATTCTGGCACTAAACGCACTCCAGTTTGGGAGGGGCTGGTGATCACTTTGACGCAGAGGGCCGCTATGAAACATGCTTTGCTGTTTAGACGACAAAGGATCCAAGTGAAGTCAATTCGGATAGACGGATCGGAGAGGATCACCTAGTCACTCAGACCATTGCTGCCGGATCTTCTCCCTGTACAACACCACTGTTTTCCGTCGTCCAAGAGTGCTGAACACGAGCACAGGCTTCACAGCTGACTGACTTCGCAGAGATACCCTTTTATAAGAATGATCGGCAAATAATGCTGCTTTTGTTTCGGCCGGTATTGTTTCCTTTGAAACAACACCATAGTCTTGGCATGCGTTGTCCCGATTCCCATCTTCCCACGTCGTTGTTATCTCCGACAAGCTATATAAATGGGCCAGGCATAAATTACAGCGCATCGTATCGCAACCCTTTTGCTGTGATGTCTTCGCGATAATTCCATCTGCAGTACTGGTGTCCATGATGTCTTTGAATAACGAACAATCATGGCATGATGCAGTGTTGTATACTTATCGTCGCGTCGTACTGGCTCAGTCCTCTCCGTTTAGTGACAAGCCAGACTTTCCACTCCTGGTTAATACAGTAACTGCAGACACTGAGTTGACCTGAATTCAGTTTTGTATGAGAAACAACGGTCGACGACAAACAACTGGGCGTAAAACGTTTGTTTGTCGAAATATTGATGGCGCATTAATACGTTTATAGAAGGAGAAAGTTAACAAGGATGTACATATAGACTAAATTTACGCTTTTAAACTGGACCTGAAGCTGAACTTAACACCAATTGATTTAGATTTGAACCGAATTTGAATGCATTTCTAATTCGCTTCCAAGTTTGTATTCTAAAGAAAACTATGGAAACAGGATATTGCAGGATATTGCAATGCATTCAAACCAAAAAAATAGTCAAGCTCATTCTTTCTATCTGTATTGTTTCTGCCTGCTCTTGCAGGAGCTGTGGTTACTGCAATCTTTTCGGGGAAGTTCTGGTTTTCATGTGTGACCAAAACGGGAACAAAAAAATCAGCAGTGGGGTGTCTTGAAAAGTTCTCGGGGATTTGAAGCTTAAAAACAATTGAAAAGGACATTTCAGTTGACAAAATAGGAAAAAAATCCGTACGTCTTTCCATTTGAAGCCTAGAAAATTGCTGTAACTTTATCCACTGGAATAATCTTGTCTCCTAGGAACAGTTTCAAATTAAGGATACAGTCCAAAACACTCATAAATCAAAGAATGACGTATGTTTGATGTTATATCCAAGTTTGGCTTATTTGGACCAAATATTGTACACTTTACAATTATTTGAAACTCCATTGCAAAATTCAAATTTGTATATTAATTAGCGAAGTGCGGCGAAAAGGTACCCGGTAAAAAATGCCTGATATCGGGGTGATGTCCCGCTGGCCTATCAATAAAAGATGTCATTCTGCATTCCTTAGATAATGTTCTATCATTTTTTGCTATTCAGACAAATATAGCACGGGGGTGCAACGAAATTCATTTTCTAGGCCTCTTTTCAGACTTGGCTCCTAGACTAAAGAGAAGGAAATTAAACAGTTTATCTCGGATTCAAGCTATTAATAAAGGTGAGCCATCATTACCAGCATATTGTGTATACAGTTATTGTATCTTTAATGCATTATAGAGCCGCTGTGGGGTTGTATAATGCTTATCTCAAAGCCAGAGAATGTTTAAATCGTGTCAAAGGAAAATTCTGGTCTATGTTGTTAAGTTATTTCTGTTTTATCTAGAAGCTATATACCTTAACGTTGAGAAATGTTGTTTATGCGTGGCAAATGAGTTACTACACTAAGCTTTGATTCACACAAATCTGCATGTATCGTTGTTATATTCCAATTTTTCTGTGCATGAATTTTTTTTATTTTGCCTTGAGGTTGTGCAAGAGTTTTCTTTCTGTCTTCACCGATTATTACATGTTACTATCCACATGTAATAGTTTTTTCAATACATAAAATGAAATCTCTCAGCTCCCAAATTGAATTCTTCACCATCCATTGTATCTCTAAATGAAGCACTTCAATTCCTCTTTTAAGTCCCCATAAAGCCATTTTTGTTTTAAACTTTAGTATGACAAAACACTTAAAAAAATGAACTGAATCTCAAGGTATTCATTTATTTTCGTTTTAAAGGTACTCAATCACCTCCAGTCAATGCATCTGCAAACATTTAGTACATCAACTAATGCTGGTGACAATGATGAAAAGTCTCAAGTGCTGAAGAAACTGGTGACCTGCTGTCCATGTATTAATGAAACCACAAAATGTCGAACTACCAATAATCTCTGAAAACATGTTCAGAGCTGACGAAGTCTTTTCAATTTGTGAAGCACAAACATGGAAACAATTTCCAGTTGTTGTCATTTAGCAAATGTAACAGTTTTAATCATGTACATTGTACAGTTCGAATTGTGCTTCCTGTATTAACAGTTCATACACAACTGTAGTAACGCTGTAAGCAATCAGAAAAACAGCTATCCAGACAACAATGGACTGATTATCAATTGAAACTTGCAACTTGCAAAATGTACAAATATTGAATTCAGATGTAATTTTAATCTCAAATAATTTGAAAATGAAAATGTTACCTGTTCTTGACAGGTGTGTGACATATATTAAGCCTGATCAGCATAGAATTATACCAACCAAATATGACAAAATAAATTACAATCCATATTTGTCACAAATATGAAGGAAAAATGATGAATTGTTTTGATTTTGCACACGAGTTTGTGAAACATGGTTTAAATAAAATTTGCAATTACCAATGCAGCAACCACAATTGTGTAATAAATCTTCTCATGCATATCATGAGTATCGGTGTCAGCCAGCCAGGACCTTAAAGGCCCGGTAATGACCATTACGCTCCGCGCGCCTCTGTTATTGTTATTTATTTCACGGGATCGAGACTTGCATTATTTTTATCACGCAATGCATAATGGTCACTAATGGGTCTTCAACGGGAAGTTCTGGTATAAAAAGGGCTTAGCCCGGGGCCTGACCTGGCCATTCACACCTTCGGTTTTCAATCAAACACAAAAGAATCAACAACTGACAAACATACGTTATTCCTACGACCATAAGTACAAAAATTGAAAATGTTTGGGAAAAAAGTCATTTTACCAGTGAAAGTTCTATCACAAGTCCTCGGCTACTTCTGGTATTATATTATTTGCTGGAGCAATATTCTGGTTTGATGAGCATTTTTAAGCAAATTTCATTTATAGGACGCTCAGCATGCAACAGCATGCAACAGCATGCACCGACTGAAGGTCGCCGAAATTTGCATTTCACACCGACCCTTTTCTAGTGGAACTTCGCGTTTAAATCCAGTGATTCACTGATTTTATCAGAGCACCCCAGACCTATTGATTTAACGCCAAGTTGAAACTCGTCGTCGCTTCTGTACGCATTGCGTGCCTATTTTTGATATAACTGATGACCCTGCGGAAAGTAAGACAAATTTATATAGAATTTATGCTTCGAAATTAAACCCCTTTTAGCAATGACATTAATTACAAGTGAGAAAAAAAATATTGCAATCTTTATTCCTTTGAGATAATTCAGCCTTCGTAGCATCCGACCGCGCACTACCATCTTTCGCCGTCCCTTTGCGTATGACAACCATTCTTTTAGTCTTTCTTTAGTAAGATTCCGTGGGCATTTACCATAATCTCGTACCCAGATCTCACTCGTGCTTGTACTGTACTGAAATGTGAGATCTGGTAAACTTCGATATAACGCTACTTTTCATTGGTTGGCTGAAAAACGAATGCCTCATTTTAATATGCTCTGTGATTGGCTCTTTCCTACAGAGTATGAAAACATGTAAACATGGACACTCGAAGAAAATTATCGTGCGACGTTTCAACAACTAGATGCCGCTTGTGTGGAAATAATACTGAGAAAATTGTATTTACTTCAATCCAGCTAAAGAGGAATATCTTAAAGATACGGAGTTTCCGTGAAAGAAACCGAGGAACGTCCAAAGTTGTGCGTGTAAACAAAAGCATCGAAGCATTTTATCGACTTTTAGAAATAGCTGGAAATAGAAGGCACTCATTAGAAACGCAACTTTAATAGGAAAGAAAGGAACTAGGCCTGGATCTGAATTCTTCTTTCTTCTCGTTTTGTCTGTCTGTGAGGAATGGAATTGAGTGAACAGTCTGTTTTGCGGGATTTAGGGAGCTCCAAAAGGATAAAACTCATGCACTCCACTGAAGCTTTAGATCTAAAAAGTTAAACCCAACGCCACACAGTTCTATTAAACGGTTAAATAATGGTGACAGACATTTTAACATTGGTGGTGAGAAGTAATCGTCTGTTATGGGCGAAATGATATCTTCCAAATGGTCAACATATATTTACTTGTTCAAGATCATGAGTGCAGTACTTCATAAAAAACGTTAGCCCAGTCTTGTCAGGATTTGCAATAACTTGTTTGGGATCTTTCATATTCAAACGTTTTATGATAGTTGTTTGGTATTCCTTTGTTGCTGTTGCTGTCATATTAACAATCTTTAATACTTCTGTGGAATACCAAGGAAAGTGTTCCTAGTTTGCTGTATTCTTCCCTGAAGTTGTGCCCCCTAAACAATAAATATATTCAATTTGTAAGCACACCGAAATGCTGTTATTCTGACCACTACAATGAACCAATTTGGCCACTGTATTGTTGATAATGAGATGGCTCGATTTAAGGGCATCTCCAATAACTGAGCTCTTTTTATTAGGGTGCCGGTGGAGAAAGCATATATCAGTGAAGCTGCAATAACTGGTTACAAGGTGGCCATATAGCAATTGGCCCCTTTAACCAGTAAGCCCCAGGGTCAACATGCAATTTCTCTTTACTGGTCTCTACATGTACATTTTTCATAGTGACCATAGTAGCAGTACAGACTGGTTTCTGAAATTTCAAGATTTTTCATTGTTGATTGTTTCCTTATTTTTCATGACCCGTCTGCTTGATCATATCATGCATTGATGTTTTGAGGAGAAATTTGATATTGATCACTATTGGGGCTTACATGTATTAAAAGACTTAAGGTTCACTGGTCTGTTATGTTTTGATGCACATATGTATGTAAAATCCCTGCATTTGCAGGAAAGAAGGAGTGTGTGGCTTCTTTAGTCTTAATAAAGTTTGACTTGAGATTGGTCCAAATATTAAATAGTGAAAATTATTTTTTTAATAATTGTACCTCTGACAGTGGCATTCTATAATAATGCAGTCTTCTTTTTATAATGGAGCTTAAAAGGGCCCTTTCAGAAAAAAAAAAATGATTTATTGGGGAAAGCCAGAGACTAGCTAAGATTGACACAGTTTTTGAAAATGTCTTTATTTAAAACACTGCAATGTTGTTTTAAAAAGAGCAGTTTTAGGACTTTCAGACCATGTTTCAGCATTGAGCTCATGTTATTCTGGCACAGTTTGGTAATTTTGTTGTGGTCATGGGAAGGTCATAGTGATGGAACACTTCTAAAGGAAAGTTTTTAATCAGTAGTAAATGAAGGGCTTACTGCGAAAGGGGCATATATCACCCAGGGGAGGAGAGGGGACTCCCATTTAAATGTACCCTCATCATACCATTAAGGAATTAAAATTTGTGGTTGGTACCCCAAGGGTATTTGAAATGAAAATGACTACTGCTCAGAGTTATTGATACCTTTCAGGATATGAAGCCAGAAAAATTGGCTGACAGAGTCAACTTTTGAAAAAACTAGCGTTTCTTAGAGTAAAAAATTAATGCGAGCCACAGCCATTAAACAGGATTCTGGTACCGTTTATAAAAGGGTTTCCTCTAACATTTATGATGATCATCCCAGTCAATTTTATATGGGAGTAAGCCCCCCTCTCCCTGTATATCTTTTTTTTTTCCAAAATGTGGGAAGAGGGGCTCCAAACTTCCCCATTTTTGGCATGAGCTGAGGATTTGTGTATTACACATTGTACAAATTTTTAATTTCCTACGAATTTTTTTTTACTGGCCATTTGCTGTGGCTATTATGCCGAGATATATAGCCTTCAAGCAACAAAATAAAAACAGATCAATATTTAGCACAAAAATCTGTAGCGCTTGGGTAATGGGTAATATATGCCAAAACCACAATCTATGCTCCTTCTGCAGCAAGCCCTTTAAATGGAAAATGAAAATTTCAATTCAAATTCATTTTTTTATCTTCAAGACATTAACAGTGACCTTTCTTTTAGAATTAAAAAAATGTATAAAGAGATTATATCATTAAAGGTTGTTTTTCCTGTTTTAATTTTCTCAGAAATTATAATGAATGATTGGATTATTTCCTCTCCTGTTGGATGGTAACCCTGTATTCAGTGTATTTATGGACATGCAGGGGAAGTGTGAATATATACTGTACCCATAATGCTACCACAATGACCCTAAATAATAAATATTGGTTACCTCAAAATCTTGTGTATTACCCGGATCATCCTAAGAGCTCTGGATTATTTTTTTTAGACTTAAAAACATGGAAATGCAAATGAAAAAGAACAGTGGAGAATGTTTCTATTTTTAATGACCCTTAAAGTCCTTAACACCTCCCTGTTACTTTGTTTTTTTTGTGAAACCCCATCAGAATTGAATGAAACATCAAGATTAATTTTTTTTTGAGGTTTTGGCAATTTGTGAACATTTTAATTTTAAGTGTATAATCCTTCTAGCACATATATAGGGAATTGCAATGCTCACAAGATTTTAAACAGCTTAATTTGTGACGTTGCAAGAAATTGACTTTTTTTCCTCCTAAAGTCAAACTTAGACTTGTGTATTATGTGGTTTTAAAAGTTGATATGTGGACAAAATTGCTATGTGGAAACATTATTGATGAAATTTATTCAGGTGTCATAAAGGCAGTAGCTGAGAAACAAGACCCCTCTACTATAAACATTCCATGAAGTGAAATCTTTCCAAGGTCAATCGAATGCTACTTAAAATAGAAAGCAGAAGTTCATATGTTACACATATATGTATAGGCTTTATTGCGTTTGCTTGCATTATTTTGTAATTGCTTTGCAAGTTACCTGCAGTGACTACTAGCTATGACTTACTGGGTGAATCGCATGGCATGCTGAACAGGAGAATTGAAACACAGGTGACAGTGCATCAAGAGTGTAGCTGACTTTTTTTATCGCTGATAAGCGCGTCGAGAGGAGACACCAGAATTTAAATGGATATGTTCTTAATACCGCAATTTTCAGCACCCAGATGGTCAAGAGTGAAAGAAGCAGTTCATAATTATTAAAAGCGATTTACAGTGTAAATACCATATCGATCCAGTTCAATGGGAGAACAATTCTGACAATCCCGCTCGTTAACAGCAATCTCCTCTTAGTGTCTCTTTTGTTTTGGTTAAAGTTTCACGTTTTCTTGTCCCCCGGAGCTAAAAACCTTCTAAAGAGCACCATTGAAATCCATAACTTAACGAAAGCTTGCCCGAAAACTTTACCATAAATAAAACACAATCTCGAGCTGGCGGCCATACAACACGGTGTACAAAGGACGGTGGGAAGTCCCCGATAACGGGACTGAAATCGTACTTTACCAGATCTCCCTTTCGCCTGACCGTGGGAGATCTGGGTACGAGATTACATTTACCACTAAGCAACTGTACTTTCTCCTCAGGTAAAAAGAAGGCCGCTTCTGGAAGATTTTTGGAAGACTGCATAAGTTCTCTCACTTTCTCATACAACTGCAAACAAGTTTGATCGATGTTGACCCGATAGCCTCAATTGGATGTGCGCTCACAGCAAAGACCGCTGGATAGTTTGGGTGGCGTGCTCAACCTCGATAAAAGCTATTGAAACCTATTGAAATCGATTTGTCAAGGAGTTCTTAAGCAAATTCTATGACTTCATAGCATCGGGCAGAATGGCCGAACATTCCTGCATATTAATGAGCTACAATGGCGGTTTATTCAAGCGTGATCGCTCAAAAAAGCGTCACGATAAGAGAAAAGACATCAATTTAGTGAAGTAGGCTGACTAAAATTGTCATTTCGTAGTTATCAGACGTAGTTTTCCAAGTATCAAAAGGCTGATTTTGGTAGACGAAGGGTAAATATACAATTTTATCAAAAAATTAGGTAAATTTAACTAGAACAAGTTGTAGCTCTGTGTTTTTCCCGCTCTTTCTGTCAGTTCGCTGTCTTGAATCTTGAAAACGTCAGGTTGACATAAATCAAATTTACGCCATCGCCGTGGAATTGGGTAAAATCCTTCAGTTCTGCCGTGCTGTGCACTCCGAAAGGTCTAAGATTTTTTCCACATGTAAATAATCTATTCACACGCGTAAGTATATGTTGTAGTTAATTTTTTATTTCAGGTAATTTTTGTTTTTCCTTTGTTTCAAATTCATTAGCATATATTACCATACCCAAAAACAATGGAAAAATAAAAATTAACGACAACATATACGCGTTAATCAGTTGAGCATGGACGAAGGTTCTTCTCCGGTGAAACCGCTGATTGCTGTGGAATCAACCCAAAAGTTGTCAGAATTTCCTCGTATCTACTAAAGTAGTGTGCTTTCGATGCTCTTACGGTTATGTGCCTGCTTTATGTGCCATACAATTTTAACTACCGTTGTAGTTTGAATCAAGTCCAGCAATTTTCATTGCTCTCTCTCAAGCGACCCAAAAAACTATAAAAATATTGTTTGCCTGTGGCATTTACAAATTGGGCTAGATTGTTTTCAACGGCATAAATCAAAATTGCTACCGCGGTACGCAGTCCCGCAGTCAACATAATTTACATAACTGGATTAGTCTTGAAAGCCAATGAAACACCAGATCAAGATCTTAAGGGTTTTGATTTCAGTTCAAAACCGTGTTTCATCTCAAATCAAACACTTGCATATTAATGCAACAATACATGTTATTCCACTCAATTATATAATTACATTTGGAACCTTACATTTCTTTCTTGGTCTTCAAATATAAGCCCTCTCGTGTTCCATCTTTCGAAACCGCGTCCAATGCTCGGTGAAACAGAGTAAACCTTCAAAAAAATAATCTGAGTATTATAACTGGAACTTAAACATGACACCGACATTTTAATGTAAAAACAAAATGGACCATTTTTCTCACCTTCGGTCGCCATTATCAAGATGATTTAATGCTTCAGCACCTTTTTTCTCTTCTTGAAAGCGTCGGATACCGCATATTACGCCACAAACAGTCTTCGGTGGATATCTCTTTCCCAACTTTTTGGCCACGTCCATGACAAATTTGCTAAGCCAATAATTGAAACTCAATGTGTCCGTTTCTTCAATACAAGTAGAAAGTGTCATAATCTTGTGTAAATCATAGTCCTTAAACATTCCTTTGAATCTCAGAGAACGGAAACTTGAACCGTCCGAGAAGTTTGCCATTCGTAGAAAATGGATGTTGCCCATTTGTTTTTTATATTTCGTTGACGGGGGAATAGCTTTATCGACTAGATATTCTTCTTCGACAACCGTTTTAGCCTCCCTAAACCGACACGCTTCTGCTCAGTTCGCACATGGTCTCATGCCAAATGGCGAAACACAACAAGCTCAATAAAATTATGCATGTGACGGCATTTGAAAAGGACAAAGCCAAAACAACTAACACTGAATAATTCTGTATTGTTTCATTTGAGAATCCAGATCAAAAACTCGTGCTTCGGGTTAACAATCGGGGCATCCAAACACCTTAAAACAATGCCCCGATCAAACCCTCGCACTCGTTGTTGATCTATTACGTGAAAGGTGTGTCGCAGCGCGCTGTAACAATTGTGGGGAGCAGGGGTGGTGCAGTGGTGAAAGCACTCGCCTCCCACCGATGTGACCCGGGTTCCCTCCTCGGTCCCGCCGTCATATGTGGGTTGAGTTTGTTGTTGGTTCTCTCGTTGCTCCGAGAGGTTTTTCTCCGTGTACTCCGGTTTTCCCCTCTCCTTAAAAACCAACATTCTAAATTCCAATTCGATCTGGAAAGAGGACCTTATTTATTTATTTATTTATTTTATCTGACCCCGTGAGGAATATTTCTAAGAATAAAGGTCCCTGAACCTACTCACAGACTGATCTCGTGGGCTTATTATGAGCCCGTTGTCATTCTTATCAGCGGGGCGGTCGACCGCAAAAAAAAAATAGGATTTCGAAGACTTTAAAAAATAAAATTCACGTATTGCTGAAATCAAAATTTTTTTTCGCAGACGTTCATTACGTGACGTATAAGAAAATAAAAAAAAAAACGTTACGACACTTTTAAAGTGTATATGACAGATTTTTTTATTTGCTTGATGGAATCTACATGGCGTTCTGATAAGAAAATCGAAAAGGGTTTTTTCGATATCGATTTTCTTTTCCGTCTAAAAACGTGAAATTTCACTTCCGGTGGGTTACAAAACCGCGCAAGAGGAAAGACTGGAAATAGTCCGCTGTGACGTCAATACAAGAATGCCGGTGTCACGATTTCTCGGTTTCTTACATTTTTTGGTGCGCCCTGAGGAAGAAACATGGTTCTATTGACGTGTGTGCCACACCCGGGCCACATTGGTGGGAGGCGAGTGCTTTCACCACTATACCACCCCTGCTCCCCACAATTGTTACAGCGCGCTGTGACACATCTTTCACGTAATAGATCAACAACGAGTGCGAGGGTTTGATCGGGGCATTGTTTTAAGGTTTTTGGATGCCCCGATCAAACCCTAAGCACGAGTTTTTGATCTGGATTCTCAAATGAAACAATACAGAATTATTCAGTGTTAGTTGTTTTGGCTTTGTCCTTTCCAAATGCCGTCACATGCATAATTTTATTGAGCTTGTTGTGTTTCGCCATTTGGTATGAGAACATGTGCAAAGCAGAAGCGTCTCGGTTTAGGGAGGATAAAACGGTTGTCGAAGAAGAATATCTAGTCGATTAAGCTATTCCCCCGTCCACGAAATATAAAAAACAAATGGGCAACATCCATTTTCTACGAATGGCAAACTTCTCGGACGGTTCAAGTTTCCGTTCTCTGAGATTCAAAGGACTGTTTAAGGACTATGATTTACAAAAGATTATGTCACTTTCTGCTCGTATTGAAGAAACGGACACATTGAGTTTCAATTATTGGCTTAGCAAATTTGTCATGGACGTGGCCAAAAAGTCGGGAGAGAGATATCCACCGAAGACTGTTTGTGGCGTAATATGCGGTATAATATGAAGCATTAAATCCTCTTGATAATAGCGACCGAAGGTGAGAAAAATGGTCCATTTTGTTTTTAAATTAAAATGTCGGTGTCATGTTTAAGTTCCAGTTATAATACTCAGATTGTTGTTTTGAAGGTTTACTCTGTTTCACCGAGTATTGGACGCGGATTCGAAAGATGGAACACGAGAGGGCTTATATTTGAAGACCAAGAAAGAAATGTAAGGTTCCGAATGTAATTATATAATTGAGTGGAATAACATGTATTGTTGCAAAACTCATTAATATGAACTGAAATCAAAACCCTCAAGATCTTGATCTGGTGTTTCATTGGGTATCAAGACTAATCCACCTGACCCAAATGGACGTCATTTATTGGCTGGTCACTTTATGAATTATTAATGAGTTTGAGAAGCTTATTTACAAGTGAGATGGAAATAAGTCTCGAGCACGCGTAACTGAACCTCATCACAGGCTCCCGTCCGACCGAGAGGAGACTAATGCGAATAGTGGACCAAAATGGCCGCAAATTTCGAAGACTTTAAAGAATCATAAAATATTCAGGTTTTGCTGAAATCAAAAATGTTTTTCGCAGACGTTCATTACGTGACGTGTAGATTTTGATAAGAAAATTTAAAAAATCGTTATGGGCACTTTAAGCGTGCCAAACAAAAACGATAAAACGGTGAGCATTCATCATTTTAAAAAAATGCATCACCGAAACAAAAACATAATTTGAAAGTATCTGATATCCTCAACGAAACAAACCAGAGATCTAGCAGATACGTTGGTCCGGCGAAGAACCTTCGTCCACGTTAAACTGATTTCTAGCGTACTTCTAGACTTTACCAAGTAGAATCCCTCGTATACATAAACGAGAATCTCACCGGCTATCGAAGAGATCTGATCTACAAAGCTAACAAGAAAAAAACGGAATGGGGTATTTTAAGTGTATGGTCGATGGATGGCAAAGTTTTCGTTAAGACATCGCCAGAATGTAGACCGGTGAGGATTTTTTCACCTGAGGATTTGGAGAACTTATAAATTCGCGCTGGAGTACAGTGAGTGTAAACAATCTTGTAAAACTTTACTACATTTCAGTTTAAAACCGATCGTGGGAAGAGGGAAGGTTTCGTTGAAGATACGGAAGAAGGCTAATCCTTAATTGAACCTTTTAATTAATTTTCTTTTGGTGATTTTTCACTGCTTACCTTTTTTTTTTCTTGTCCCCTACTCTTAATTAGATTCTATCAGAAGCTTATCACGATAAGCTTTTATACTTAACTTTGTTGATCGATCTACTGTAAACGTATATATGCAAAATAACGTACAATGTACATCCGCACAACCCAACGCAAAACCAGATAATTTAGTCATATGTTCCTTGAACGTTAGAGGACTGTCAGACCCAATGAAACGAAGAGAGACTCTTATTTGGCTTAGGAGCAAAAAATATTCAGTCTATTTCTTGCAAGAAGTTCACAGTTCAAAGGATACGGAAAATCTATGGTCAGCTGGATGGGGCTATAAAGCTATTATTAGTAGCCTGTCGAGCTCCAGAGCTGGTGTTTGTATCTTATTTAACAACAATTTCGCTTTTGGCATACAAAATATTATTCTAATCCGGAGGGAAGATACATCATCGTTGATATAAAAACAGAAGATAAAATCATAACCTTTCTTAACTTGTATGCACCAAACAACGACGACCCTACTTTTTTCCATAATGTTTTTAATAACCTGTACACTTTTGAATGTGAACACTTGGTGATAGCCAGAGATAAGAAGGGGGGAAACAATGTTACTCACTTTAAATCTTTATAGGAAGTTGAAAAATGTAAAGAAAATATGGATTTGACAGATATTTGGCGCGATCTTCATCCAGACACGTTGCGTTTCACGTGGAGGAGAAGAAATCCAGAAATTCATTGCCGGCTAGATTTTGTCTTACTCAGTTACAGCCTAGCTACTGATGCTCTCGAGGCCGACATTTTACCGGGTTTTAGAACTGATCACTCTTTAATCACTCTTTGCATTGGTACTAAAGCAAACCCCAGAGGACCAGGTTTCTCGAAACTGAATACCATTTTCTTACTGATCATGATTATATTAACCTCATTAAAAAAACAATAAGTGATGTGTCCAACGATTACAAAGAAGATGAAACAGTAGACCCTATTCTTTTATGGGATGTGATGAAGATGCATATTAGAGCAAGTTCAATCAAATATGCAAAAAAATATAAGGCGAAACAAAGACAAAGCCAGACGACTTTGGAGTCTGAGATCTCTTTGGTTGAAGAGAAACTTGATGGTAATAATTTATCGGATGATGAGATGAATGAAGTGCGTACAGAGCTGTTGGCTAAAAAACAAAATTTAGAGCAATGGATAAATTACAAAACACAAGGGTCCATTATCACGTCTAAAACACGTTGGTACAACGAAGGCGAAAAAACACCAAGTATTTTTTCGGCTTAGAAAAAAGACACTTCAACAGTAAGACAATAAAAAATTTAAAAATCGACGACAACAAAACGGTTAATACAGACGCTGAAATCTTAAACGAAGAGAAACGTTTTTATCAGACACTTTACACGTCAAACAATGACACCACTCAAGAATTTCCACACGAAAACCTTTTCTTCCAGAGAATAACGATTGCAAAATAAATGACAATGAAAAATCACAATGCGAAGGTCATCTAACAGCTGCAGAGTGTTTGGAAAGTTTAAAAACCATGGAACCAAACAAGTCGCCTGGTACAGACGGAATTCCAGCTGATTTTTATAAAGCTTTTGGAATGATATTAAGCCCTTCTTTCTCGCCTCTATTAACGCCTCGTACACAAAAGGGCTTCTTTCTATATCACAAAGAAGAGGATTAATAACCTTAATTCCAAAGAAAGACAAATCTCTTTGTTTTATAAAAAATTGGAGACCAATTTCGCTCTTAAATTGTGACTATAAAATTGCCGCGAAATCAATTGCTAGTCGGGTTAAAAAAGCCTTGCCTTCCGTGATAAGTAATGATCAAACCGGCTTTTTAAAAAATAGATTCATTGGTGAAAATATCATACTACTTAATAGTATCATCAGCTATACAGATATCGAGAAAATTCCAGGGCTACTTATCTTCATTGATTTTGAAAAAGCCTTCGATACCCTTGAATGGTCTTTCATAGAAAAAACTCTAAAATACTATAACTTTGGGAACTCCCTTATTTCTTGGATAAAACTCTTTTATACTGATATTAGTAGCTGTATACTGAATAATGGATGGACATCCGACTTTTTCACTCTAAATAGAGGTGTACGTCAAGGCTGCCCTGTATCGCCTTATCTTTTTATTTTATGTGCCGAAATATTAGGGGCCGCAATACGACGAGACAAACAAATTTTTGGTATTACGATCTCAGCTGAGAATCAATGTAAAATAAGCCAGTATGCTGATGACACTACATTAATCCTCAATGGTACTAAATCTTCTATAGAAAGATCTTTTTTCCTGTTAGATAGTTTTGCTGAATTATCAGGCTTAAAAGCTAATTATGAGAAAACCGAGGCTCTTTGGATAGGATCTTTCAAAAACAGGACAGATAAAGTTGCTATACAACAAAATATAAAATGGGCTTTTCGGAAGCTTAAAGCACTTGGAGTATGGTTTTCAACTTGTGGGGAGGAAGCTATTACACTAAATTATAAGGAAAAGAAAGAAAAAATCGATAAAATCCTAAGTTGCTGGCAGCTCAGAAGATTAACCTTATTAGGAAAAATAACAGTCATCAAAAGTTTAGCCGCCGCTCAACTTGTATATATTATGTCACCTCTACCTTCCTCGCAATCCTACTTGAAAGATATAAATCAAACTTTTTACAATTTTCTTTGGGATAAAAAAGGGGATAAAATTAAAAGAAGCGAAATGATAAATGATTACGAAAATGGTGAATTAAAGATGCTTGACATCCAAACTTTCAATTGCGCTTTAAAAGCTAAGTGGGTACAAAAATACCTTGACGACAACAATCATGGTAAATGGAAGCTGTTTTTTGATTACTTTCTAGGACGTCATGAGGATAAATTACTTCTGACTGGTAATATTAAGCAAGCTGATGTAGCTACTTTGACCATTCAGGATACCTTCACAAATGAAATAGTCAAAATCTGGTCAAGATTAAATTATGAAGAAAGTCCAAAACATTTCGAAAAGATTCCCATTTGGTACAACTCTCTTATAAGGATCGCAAACAAACCAATTTTTTTTATAGAAATTGGTCTTGTGCAGGAGTTAATAATGTCAAAGACATATTAGATCAAGAATCTAATTTTCTAAAATTTAATGAGTTCAAAACCTTATACAAAATCAAGACCCCCTTTTTAACCTATCACGGTGTTGTCTCCTCAATAAAATATTTTAAAAAAAGTTTTCCCGACTCAAGGTAGTGCAAACTCAAACAATCAACCCAACCGTGGTCAAAAGTTATTATCAGCCTCGAACCTTTGCAGCGAAGCTTACAAATGCCTTATTAAAAACATTTCTTCTACACCAAAAAAAAGTCAAAATAAATGGATAATTGACTGTAATATCGTTGAAAATTCAATTAATTGGAATCTGACTTATCTTTTGCCCTTCCGTTGCACAAGAGAAAGTAGGTTACAAGTTTTTCAGTTCAAGCTCCTTCATAGACGAATTGCAACAAATACGTACCTTAATAAAATTGGTGTGTCATTAACTGATACCTGTACATTCTGTCAACAAAATTCAGAGTCTCTATTGCACCTTTTTTGGAACTGTGGACATGTTCAAACTTTTTGGAAGAACGTTCAATCTTGGCTGGTTCAACATCTAGTGAAACCACAAAATGTGCTTTTGACCTTACCTATTTGCCTGGGGTTAGTTGACAACAGTAAAGACCTACTTGCACACCACGCACTATTAATTGCAAGGTATCATATCTACTCGTCCAAAATAAAGGAAACTCTACCGAATATAAATATGTTCTCGAAAATGTTCCTAAAATGCCTAAAAATAGAAAAACTTTTCGCATACAAAACAAACACAATTAGAGCTTTCAAATCAAAATGGGTTTGCTTCAATTTCAATACCTGTTAATTCAGAAGAACGGTCCTTTACCCCCTCCCCCTCCCCCCCCCCCCCCCCCCCCTCCCCCTCCTCGTCTATTTATTTCATTTCTGTCTTCCTTTCCCTTTCTATTTTCTTCAGTTTTTCCTTTTTTTTCCAAAGAAATTTAATGTATTGTATTGTAATTAAGGTAACGTAATCTAAGGTAAAGATAGTAAATTCTTGTTTTATGTAAGTAAAGTCAAGTAATAAGTAAAATTGTATTGTAATTAAGGTAACATACTCTAATGTAAAGATAAGTAAACAAGTAAGAAAATTCTTGTGTAATGTAAGTATGCTAATAAGTAAGACATGCATTGTAATATAATTTATTGTACATTTTACGTTGAAAAGAAAACAAAAAACGTTTTTTTTTTTTTTTGGGAGGGGGGGGGGGGGGGGGGGGGAAGTAGAATCCCTCACTCATTCACTCACTCACTCAGCCGGCTGCAAGGCAATCGGCCACGATCTTTCGCCATTATGAATGCCATAAACCGCTTGAAAATCAGTCGAAAGCATAAACAGTGAAAGTCGTGCATAGATGCATGCTCGAGTCGGCTTGTCATCACTTTGTTTTGATTGAATGCCGAGACTGCCAACGGTATCGTAGTTTTTCTTCTTCCGCTCTTGATTGGTTCTCAAACAATTCAATGTTACTTTCGGAAAACCGGGACAGACAGACAGAAAAATTCTCGATTCTACACGATTAGTAAACTGCCTGCCGGCAGCAACAATAAGACAAAATGTAAAGGCCAACTAAATAAGTATAAAACTATTTCAGACGTCCTTTCAGACATATCGTCAAAACATGGTATTCGCCAGCAAACAAACACAGAAAACAACACAGTCAAAACGAAAAATTTCATACAAAAAAAAGCTACAATCATAAATGTCAGTATTTATCATATGCTTTCCATTTTTTTTAAGGTGATGAAGACAGTTCTTGAGTTGTTTCCTATGGAGCCGTCCTTGAAGATCACCATGGACTACGAAAGTGCCATGTGGGGGCCTTCCTGGAAGTTTTCCCTAAGTACAGCTGATAGGTTGCGTGTTCCACTGGACGTAGGCTCTGTGGAGAAAGGTTAGTAATAAAATAGTAAATTTGCACCCCTTTTCTATTTCCTTCAAAATCCCGCTCACTGGAATCTTATCAATGTTATCAAATTTTGGTTTTATCAAATTTTGGTCTTTTGCAAGCAATAACATCCACTGCAACGCCATTATGAAAACCACGAAATGTAGTAAGCAAATTACAGTGATCAACTGGACCGATCAACTGGACCGCTGTTATGAATAAACGCCCTTATATTTTAATTCGGGTTCAGAAGTTGGGACTTCAAACGACCGTGGCACACACACAGTTACATACGGAAAGTCATGGCTCTTCCCTTACCAGCCGCAGAGATCCCCGAGATGTTTGATCGACTCGAACAGCAGTCAGACGGCCAGCTGAACCACTTCAGACTATGTGAAGGAAACATGGATCGAAAGCACAGTCTGGCCTCTATCCTGCTGGAGCATATTCCAGCAAGCCGTGCGCACGAACAACGACGTGGAAGGTTGGCACCTTGGGCTGAATGGGCGCGCCGCTGGCAAGAATCAGCTGCCCTTCTACCTACTGATCAGTCTTCTCCACCGCGAGGCCAAGCTGACCTCACTGCAAATAAAGCTGGTGTCCGAGAAAAAACGGAAGCGGATCCAACGAAAGAAGTTCCGCAAACTGCAGACAAAGATCTTCAGCCTCTGGGAGGGATATTGCAGTGGCGAGCGCAGTGTTCGGCGTTTCCTACCTAAACGGTCCGACCGAGTAAAGCTGACAACCCTGCATTGCACTCCGCAGGGGAAAATCCTGAGGGGTCGGACTCGAGGAGTTCGACATTGCGCCCCAAAGGTGACAAAACAAACGGCTCCTTAAGGAGGCACCAAGTTTAATAAAGTCATGACCAACACATACAATGTACCATCAACCAGCCAATCCCTCAACCTGAAAAATTATACGACGTTTAAATTTACTAGAAACGAATACTTTGACTTGAAATTCGCAAAATTCTATACCCACTGGTAAAACAATGTAGTCCTTCAGCGAAAAGCGCGAACCCGCAACGTCCCCCGGGTTAATACACTTCGGGCGCATGAATAATTACAAGTAACGATCTATTCCCAGACTATTCTTTCACAGACTTCACACTTGAAATTGACTTCACAATTGAAATTTACATTGCACGGACTTAAAAATGATCAGGCGAAAACGATTGGATGATCTTCTGTTTATTTGACTCCTTATTTGAAATTTACTTTGAGTGGGATGGATGACAACATCGTAGTCGCCTTATCTCTGTGAACAACTTTGTCAAATTTCACTTCAGTATTGTTGAATGATGTAGCGAAATGACTTGTAGCGAAACGACTTGGTAAGAAAACGACCGGATACCAACTTGCTCGAAGCAAACTGTCAATCAAAATAACAGTGTTGCAGCGGAAGTTCGCAAAGATGCCCGCAAAAGAAATAACTTTAGCGACAATCGTCTCACTCGGACAGATATTTTAGTCAGAGCTGGTGCTGGTATTTACTTCGCCCACAAGCCACTATACTAAAATTTTCGGGGAAACCGGACTGCGGTAACAGTTAATTAGAGATGAAGCTCTTGCGGCGTTATCATTTCTCAGTTTTGTAAACGGCCACTCCACACCACATTGTAAAGCGCTTACGGCAAGTAGTGATTTTGCGCTATAGAAATAAATTATTATTATTATTATTAAACGTACGCATCCTGTGAAAGAAAATGGAAAACTTATGTCTTTTCCTTTGTGGAATCTTATATGTAAATGTCTGATTTTGCGAAACAAAAGAGAAGACTGTGACGCTGTTCGGCTATTGTTTGTTTGGCCTGTCCTACTACATGATAATAAGCACAGCCGCGTGTTCATGGAAAGCAATGAATGCAGCTCTTTCGGAGCGTCTTTATATAACAGTGAGCTTTATCATTCTGCGCGATGAGATTCCCTAACGTAATATGAAAGTTATGTCAAATAGTGTTTCATGTAGATCAGGCCGCTTTTTTGAACGGTGCGAGGCGCGAGTTGATAGAAGCGTAAGCTGTGTAAGTCAAAAGTAGCCTGCGAGCAAGCTTTCGGGCTGGGGGTTTGGGGTTTTGGGTTTGAGGTGTGTGGGAGCGGAGGGCAAGAACGATGTTTCAGAAATTTAAATGCCGCCCCCAATACTTCCCGTGGCTACCCGCTGTCCGAGCAGTCAGAATTTGGCCAATCAGCGCAAACCGGAAACGAGCGTTAATGTCAACAAACATGTAACAGTCCACGTCAAAAAAAAAACTTTTTCCCGGAACTTGCCTGCTCGCCCTAGCTCGCAAGCGGCAAGTATGATCGCAGCAAGATCTGTGTAGGGAGAAACCGAAATCAGAAGATCCAAACGATTTAATATTGTATAGTAGATGTCGTAAAGCTTCGTTAAAAGTTCGCTACGGGGATTCCTGGAAATGGACTTCGTCAGAAAACATTTTCCTTCCATCTAAGAAAAAAGGACTAGAACGTACTATATTATCAGATGCGCTTCAACAAAAGACGGGAATAGTTGATGAGAAACTCCAGGCTTTCTGCTCGACTTTGCAACCTTGTGCCACAAAAATCAGAAAAACTAGCGAAGGATTTAACCTTATTATAAACACACTAAATGTCCCAAGTTTGTTAAGCCGATTGACCCGGATATCGAGTTCACAAATATCGTTCCAAGGGCGAAGCGAGCCTTGCCGACTTCTGTGTCAACGCCAGAAAGAAGCCCTGAACAAAGAAAAATACAGAAAACTCAACAAAGTCCGGCCAAAGAGAAAAGAAGCAGTGCAAGGAAATCGTTAGCATCTCGGTTTTGCAGCCGGGTTACCGAGAACGAGGACGCAATTCTCAATATCGACGACATAATTTCATCGGAGCAGTCAACCGGAGTTAAAGTTGTGGTGTTGTGGCAAGTTGTGAAGATCGATAGGAGAAAAAAAAAAAACTGCCTGTGAGAAACAGTGTTGGAAACGCAACATATTTTTTGACAGCCAGACTGTCCGCTTTTGATAATTCTCTGTTTTTATTGTAGTTTCGCTGGACAAAATTAAGATTAAGCTTTTCCAAACTCTCTGCTTTCGTTTCTAAATATCGTTCCGGCAATAAAATGACTAGTCTGAAGGTGTTTCTCTTTTGAATGCGTGTTTATAATTCTGCGAATAGCGAGATGTTTATGGAAAAGGTTTCAAAATACTTTCGGACATATGTCAATTGCGTGGTGAGCGAACGAAAGCAAAAATAAATCAACTAAAAAGTCGCCGGCCCAAAACACTAGAGCTCTTTCGATAGCCGTTCAAATGGCTGGAAGGCTGAACGGCAAGAAGCAGCCGTTCATCGAACGGCTAATCACGGCCGTTCGAACGGCCTCCTACCGTTCGTGAACGGCTGATGAACGACAAGCGAACGACTCGAACGGACAGTCGTTAGTATCGTTTTCGCGTAAGAGGTCACAAATGCTGGTCGATAATTTTCTCGGCTGACCTAAACAAAAGGTGAAACTTCGCTGATCTTTATTCTTCATTACATACATCGGCAACAGAAGCCGCAGACATTCCAATGCTTCTGGCTTCAGCTACCTGGTCATCGATGATGCTTTGTAACGGACAGACAACCAAAACAGCGAGGACATCGCTACCTTTAAGTAGTGCTTCAACTCCTTGACGTTGCTCGGGTTTCAATTCCACAGAAAACTTCAGGGCCGGGTTGTTCAAAGCGCGGTTAAGCTAACCCAGGGTTAGCATGAATTTTGATTCCAGTTAAATAATTAATCAATGGCGATTTTTCCAAAGTTTTTTTGTCCTTTAGTTTCGTCTCTGACTTATAATTAGCTTTTGAAAACACTTCTAACAAGAGAAATGAAATCCTCGGTAAAGTTTTAATCCTGGGTTAGCGTTAACAGGCTTTCGAACAACTGGGCCTAGATATTTAGAAAAATTCTCGCACGCTTTATGAATACAATCTTCTCCGCTTTGTCTTACGCACGCACGCGCGACGAAAGATGATGACATCATCATCAAATTATATCTCAATCAATCAGCATTTTCCAAAGACTTTTCAGCGGAAACATTTAAACTTCTGAAACATCGTTGCAAGCTCTCGTTCCTTTTAAGTTCAGGCTCGTGAATTTTCTCAGATGCTCTATAGAAGACAGCACTCACCTGTCAATGGTTAATAAGTATATTTTTGTAAGGGACGCTGTTGAGGTAGACCTGAAAGCCACGGACCTTTTCTGGATTCCAAGGTTAATAATTGTTTGTGAAAATACCTCGCGGAGGCCAAGATAAATTGTTGGAAAACCCGTCACATCTTTAGGCTAGGGCTCTCGAATACTCTTAATATATGCTAGGTTCACGTTCGTTATTTAGGGTGCTAGACTCAACCATGTTAAGGCATGGCTCAGAGGCTAATTTGCATAAAATCCGAAAACGATCATAACTATTCTCACTGCATACGTAATTAGCGCATCGCGGAATTCATCTTTTATCCCTCAAATTCCACCGGGCGTTCATGCTTTTTGGCAAGCATGATGCTTTGCGCCCCCCTTTTGCATAAATTCCATGTTTCGGCCTCGATCGTCCTCATTTGGCCGGCGTTCCCGTCGAGGAAGCATCTATCTCTTTTTCTAGTCAACCGGCACCAGCATACTATGGCTGATCTTCCAGACCTTCCTCCTCCGCCTGCTGCTCCTGTTGCTTTAGAAGAACCGGCCGGCGCTGTTCCCGCATAAAATCCGAAAACGATCATAACTATTCTCACTGCATACGTAATTAGCGCATCGCGGAATTCATCTTTTATCCCTCAAATTCCACCGGGCGTTCATGCTTTTTGGCAAGCATGATGCTTTGCGCCCCCCTTTTGCATAAATTCCGTGTTTCGGCCTCGATCGTCCTCATTTGGCCGGCGTTCCCGTCGAGGAAGCATCTATCTCTTTTTCTAGTCAACCGGCACCAGCATACTATGGCTGATCTTCCAGACCTTCCTCCTCCGCCTGCTGCTCCTGTTGCTTTAGAAGAACCGGCCGGCGCTGTTCCCGCCGCTGAAGTGGCCGTAGAAGTTGTTCCAGCTGCCCCGGCGGTTCAGCTTCCAGTCGCTGACGCTTAGGTATTTCTTCTTTCCTGCCATTTTGTTATGTCTCCTAGTCTTGCCACGCGTTTTGTTCGCAGCTTCATTTTCGTCTCTTTCGTTTGGTTATTTTTGCTATTTTCTAGCGAGGTGCTACCGCTTTATGGCGAGAAATATTGTTTTATCTGCTAATTTGCTTTCTTTGTTTTCCGCTTTGTAAGCGACGTGTTAGCGTGTTACCGCCCTAGGCGAGGAATGTTTATTTGCATGTTGTTTTGCTGTGTTTATTGTTTCCGCTGTTAAGCGAGTTGTTTGCCGCTACATAGCGAGGAGTTTCATTTTGCCGCCGTTTTGCCGGTTTTTGTTGTTGTTTCCGCTTGTAAGCGTAGTTTTAATGTGTTACCGTCGTAGGCTAGGAATGTTCATTCGCATGTTGTTTTGCTACGTTTTTTGTTTCGATGCGTACGGAGGTGTTTGCCGCTATATAGCGAGGAGTTTCATTTATGCCCTGTGTTGCTCATGTTTGTTGTTTCCGCTTTGTAAGCGAAGTATTAGCGTGTTGCCGCCATAGAGCGAGGAGTGTTCTTTTGCATGTCATTTTGCTGCGCTAATTCCGTTATTGTTCCCGCTTCGTAGGCGAGGTGTTTGCCGCGGGATAGCGAGGACTCTTTTTATTTCCGTGTTGTCTTGCTTATATTTGTTGTTTCCGCTTTGTAAGCGAAGTATTATCGTGTTACCGCCGTAGAGCGGGGAATGTCATTTGCTTGTTATTTTGCCGCGCTTATCGTTCCCGCTTCTAAGTAAGGGTGTTGGCCGCTGTATAGCGAAGGGTTTTTTATTTTCAGTGTTTTGAAGTGTAACTCGCCTTAGATTTGTTTTGTTGGCGCAGCGTGTACTCTTTATTAAACGTTTATTTTTGGTGTATGTTTGTGTTTTCTGTGCGTCCTTTTCTTCGCCATTCCCGTCGTTGACCCTGGGGGGCCTTCTCAGTGTCTCTAATATCTGGACCTGGTTCGGATTCTGGGGTCAACGAGGGGTTGGTTTCCCTGTCGCCGCCTTATCATTTTTTGTTTCTATTTCCCATTTTATTTTTTGTTTGCACCCATTTAGGCTTATCATTCTCTATTCGCCGCTCGGATTATGGCGGCGCGGGACTCATTTATAAACAAGAGTGGACCTGTTCCTGTATGTTCTATATCACAGGGAACCCAACCCTTCGTTGGCCCCCTGGCTTCTCCTGATATGGTAGCCTCACGTCCTGAATTGGGGGTATTGTGTCAACTTCGTTTTCGTGACCCAGACCATTTTCTAGCTGGCACTATTCACCTATGTTTGCCGGTATGGGAGCACCTCCTAATGGCCTTGGTCGCCTTGACCAAAGCAACCCCGTTGCACATCCACGCGTTAAGGAGTATTTAAAGTTCGTTCGCGAGGAACAAGCAAGCCTGGCCGTTACCCCTTCCCAAGCCGTGCCCCTTTTCTTTGTTAAGTTCCAAAAGTTAGTCGCTCATATAAGGGGAAAGATTGCTAATAGTAAAACTCTTTCCAAGATCAGTAAGTATATTTTGGTTCGTGATACTACATTTTTTGTCGTTGATTTCTTTACTGGCGATAGAGCGTCCGATTTGGGTCGTCTGTTAGCCGACCAGGTTTTTCACTTAAAGGACCGTCGGGGTTACTTGTTGCGTTTTACCCTAACCAAAACCCTGCGCAAGGGGAACTCTCGTTCTTTCGCTTTAATTCCTTTTCCCTATTCGAACGTGTGCCCGGTTAATTGGATAGCTTATTATCTTTCAGTGTGCGGTTTGCTTAAGATTCGCCTGGCCCCAGGTTTTTTCTTTAGAACGTCTAGCCGCAATAGGGATGTCAGTCCCAAGCCTTTTTTGGGCTCAGCCGTTAATAACCGGCTCCGTGGGTATCTCGTGGAGGCAAACATCCATGGTGGGGAAACCCCACACAGCTTTCGTGTGGGCCTGTCTAACACTTTAAGATTGCTAGGCTGTTCTCAGGATGATGTAGCGCAATATATAGGGTGGCAGACTGGGGAAATGGCAAGCCGTTACTCCCGGGTATCTGACACAGCGGGCTCTCTAGCTATCCTGGAGAAAGTCCTCCCAGAAGCAGTTGGCTTAGACAAGACCCCGGTCTCTCATCCTGGGAATCTCCGACCCGCATGTGACTCTTGAACTTTTAATATAGCTTCGGTTCATTTTGTTTTTGTTTATTCTAGGCGTTTTGTCTTTGTTATTATTTTTTGGGCGCGTTTTCATGAAGGTAAAGGGATTTCTGAGAGTTGGGAGAGGTTACATTAAAGGTTGTGTTTCGCACGGTTGTCTTGCGATTTACTTAGCCTGAGGGTGTCCTTTTCGGTTATAGTTGGGTAGCTGTTATCCAGCGTCGCGGGTAGGAGCGGACTCCTCCCATAACTTAGTCTGCCGCGATGTGGTAATAGGGATGCAGTGAGAATAATTTACTATTCTCACTGCATACGTAATTAGCGCATCGCGGAATTCATCTTTTATCCCTCAAATTCCACCGGGCGTTCATGCTTTTTGGCAAGCATGATGCTTTGCGCCCCCCTTTTGCATAAATTCCGTGTTTCGGCCTCGATCGTCCTCATTTGGCCGGCGTTCCCGTCGAGGAAGCATTTATCGACCCGCCCACCTCCCCTGGTGCCGGTTGACGGCCCTTATAGCCTTTCTTCCGCTGCATACCTGCTACCACAGTAGTCGCGGACTCCTCCCATAACTTAGTCTGCCGCGATGTGGTAATAGGGATGCAGTGAGAATAATTTACTATGAAGTAATTTACCAAAACAGGCTCAAACCTGGCAGCAGGATAAGACTTGATGACCTTAATCTACTGTTTACATCGAATATTTACATGTACATCACGTGATCTGTCATCATTGTTTTCTTGCGCAAAAAGAAATTGAAAATGCGATGCTCGTATGACATATGATGGATATAAATTAAAACATTGATGTATTTGTATGGTTCTCCCATATGTGAATTTGTTTGGTAAAAAAGGGTCACGTTATACATTTTACATCTTAGTGGCTGCGGCTGCACTTGGTGAGTTAACTGGGTTGGTTTTTTAGTAACCTGGTTAAAATAACTCGGTGGAAAGTGAAATAACCGAGTTTATTTTTCTGAGCGGCCGCACTTCAGAAGGTTGAATTTTGAACGTGACAGATCATGTTATCATTTGCTAGCGAGAGCTGCACAAAACAATACGATTAAGGTTACAGATCGAAAATTTATTGAAATTTTTTTTTGGCGTCAAAATAAAGTTTATAGAATGAACTTTCATCCAAAAAAAATTATCGAAAAAAAGTGAAAATTGACGGAGAAATGACGGTATAACTTTTGTGGGCGGAGTTTGTTTATGAAGCGATATGTTTTTTTAAGCGCTGCTTTCTCAAAGTTAATTTTTCGCTTGTAGGGGACACTTTAAAGAGCTACAACTCAAAGGGAATTTGTTCGATTTTCCTCAACAAAAACGTGTCGGCGAATTTCTTATTTCCGAAAACTTTTTCGTCAAGAGCCATTTCCGTGCGATCACTCCAATTTTTTTTCTCCCTTTTTCGAAAATATTCTGTAACTTTTCACTGCAATTGAATATGGGAAATCGCCGACACGGATTTTTAGCGCTTCGTGTCCGGAAACCCGAGAACACATCAAATTAGCAGAATACAATAATCGCTTTGAGTTATAGCGTTTTAAAGCTGATTCGGACGTTCGAATTTAGACGTCGTAAAAAAAGTCGACAATTCATTTTATTACCAAATGGTTTCCATATTTAGATAGCCAGCTCTATAAGCTTTAATTTGATATCTGGGTTTAAGTATATTAAGTGTAATCTTAAGACGCTAGAGCTGTTATACTGGAGACACCTCCGAAGGTACACTGTAACCTTAATGAGCGAAAACAATGCCTCTGCACGTGCATTTTGCATATTGTTATTCCCTGCAAAACAACATCGTCAAATGATCAAATTATAGGCTTTTGGAGAACATAAACACACGACTGTTTTCCTTTCTCTATTTGAAATTGAAAGTCGTCCCTACGAAGGTTCTTCATATTTGGTCAGGAGAAACCCTTTGGTGACCTATTTACAAAAATTACATTCAAACTTTCCAAAGACTTCGTTTTCCAGAAATCCGCTAAAACTAAAATGCCGTGTTCAGGTCGCAGCCGCCATTAAATTTGCCGAGATTTGCTGCATATTTAAATCGCTCGGAAAGAAAGACGCCTTAGCGTATGGAAATGATTCTTTGCAGTTAAGTAGAATATCCCTTTGAGAGCATAGTGATGTTAAAATGTTGGAAGAAGATACATTTTTACACGTCTTTTTGAAAGCCCGAACATTCCTACTTTCAGCACTTTGGTAAACACTTGAAAATGAGGAAACTTCTCTGCCATAAATCTTGTCCTGGTACATCGAATTTTACAATGAAAGTTATAGCAGCAGAAAGCTATGTTACTGTACTGCAACATATCGAAAATTTAGCTTGGGTAATTGAAAAGCCACCCGTTGAGAGAAGTAAACGCACAGGCAATTTTCATAAATTTTCTTCAAAATTTGAGACAGTGAGTCACGTAAGCACAAGTAAAAACATTTCAAATAAATTTAGCTTATTGCGTATACCCTTTTCTTGCTGTGTGGCAAACAAAATTCCTTGTTCGGAAACGAAATCTAGTGTTCGAATGAGCTTTTGTTGCTCTATATCCTGATAAAAATCAATTCTTGAGTAGGTGATAACTGATCGCAAACCAAAAGGTCAAGTGTCATGTTGACCTTTTTCTCATTGCGCCGATGTCAACAACATGAAATGATTGAAACTATATCAAGCGAAACTTATTGCCCAAAGTACATCTTAAACATAGTAGCTTGGAATTCCTTATTACAGGCGATAATTTCATAGATTTTAAAGTCCCTTTTGGTAAGTGAAGTTGTACAAAGCAACCAAATTTCATAGCCACTGTCACTGTGTCAACAACATGCCGGCTGTTTGATTAGGTTTCTGAGTTACAACAGTAACTATCCGCGGCGCTAATCGGAAATCGAATTGCAATTTGGCAAAAATTCGAGCAAAAGTATTCATCTGTACTAAATATTATCCGCTAAAATTGAAACTATGTGATTTGAGATTCAACGAGAGAAATTTCCTCTTAGATTCAATCAATGACTGCAATCAGGTTTTCAAATCGAAGAACAACTAAAGTATGTTCATCTCTTTAACTACTACAGTACTACATGTTTTACAAACAAAACCCCACTCTTTGCTAAGCTACATGTATTTGCCATAAAAGGTCTACCACAATTAACATTCTATAAACATAACAATCTGATGCAAACAGCAATGAAAAGTTCGCTCCAGTATATAAGACATACCGAAAGGTGAAAATTTAGAAGATCCCAAGCGTGAACGGCATCAACTCTCTGTTTCATTTCACACAACAACTCCTCTTCACGGCATTTCAGATATTTTGAAATCAATTTTTCTTTCTATTTCTGCTGTACTATGAAAAAAGTTGGATTGAAGTGAAACTGAACTGAACAACCGCACATCGTGTCACGCAACCCGCAACCAAAAACCGTCGTGATTTCGGGGAGAATGGGGAGAGCGTGAGAAAACACCGCTGGATGGCGGGAAAAACTCTTTTATTTAGAAAGTGGGAATCTCTGAATTAGCACATGACAAGAGAAACTAAGCACTTTCATTTCATTCTCTTGGCTCATCTGTGTCCTTGCATCTATCCTTCTGTCTAAACAACGGTTTCCCCACAATGAACGTTGAATCTCGAAAATAACGGCCGATGGAAAAAAAGGTAGCCATGCTCTCCTGAAGATAAGGAGAAACGAACAGGAGCTCACTGCAACAAAGTGAACAGATGTCCTACGGTATAGGTGTTAACATGGCTAGCCACAGGCAACGGGATAGAATGCGAGTAGTCCCTTATTTCTCTCAGGGATAGCAGGCGATCACGCGAGCACGCAAACAAGTCGAGATGTGACATGGGTGGCGATTTTGTTTCGCGCATATATGATAGCCCGCTCGACCTCTCCTAGTCTGGCAATGGGATCAGACAGTGAGATCAAAGCCAGGCCCCAGTTGAGTCATGCCTTGCCCTAATTCAGAGGTTCCCACTTGCTAAATAACAGGCCTGGGGTTTTTCCGTTAAGTCGACAGTGCTATCTCTAACCCTCCTCGCTCTTCTTGAAAGAAAGCTTCTTCTATGTCATCCGGAATCGGTTTTTTCAATACTGAAATTGCTTTATCAACAATTTCCCAAAAGTAGAAGAGAGAGAGAGAAGGGAAAATGTCTGATTGCAGATTATGGGGTATTGGCGTTAGCTAAAGGATGCACCATATTAAAAGGGACTACTGTTGATAAAATAAAAAAGCAAGGCCGATTCACGGTAGGGAAGCTATATTTGTTACAAATATAGTTCTCCTACCGTGAATCAGCTTTCCTATTTTATCAAACCGTTTCGCTATTTTATAGGATAGGGTGCTTGTATTTCGTTACGGTGGTCTTTGCAATAAAAAAAAACAGTTAACTTGTTTTCATAAAGGGGCCATCTGATACCTGGGGCCAGTAGGGTCTCGAAAAAAGGCACGATCAAAATATGATAATACTACTCTCCTCGAGTTATAAAGGTTAAGTGGCCAAAAGAGGGAAAACGAACAAGAGTTAAATTTTGTATGTTTTCTCCCTCTTTTTTCCCAAAGTATAGCTCTCTTTTCTGAGAACGTACGTTAGTTTTCGAGATGCTCGCCCGCCACCCCTCCCCCCCCCCCCCCCCTCCCACCCCCACTTCCCTGCTCCATTATCACTATCATATGGCGGTTACCATGTCCCCTACGCCACGATTTTTAGGAAAACTGATGTTTAAACAAGAACACAGATGAGCCATGAAAATGATTTTGAGGTTCCCACTTTCCAAATATAAGAGTTAGTTTTTCCCGCCATGCGGCGGTGTTTTCTCACGCTCTCCCCATTCTCCCCTTAATCACGACGGTTATTGGTTGCGTGACACGATGTACGGTTGTCCCGTTTTCACTTCAATTCAACTTCTTTCATAGTAAAGCAGAAAAAGGAACGAAGAGTTGATTTCAAAATATCTGGTATCCCGTGAAGAGGAGTTGTTTTGTGAAATGAGACAGAGAGTTGATGCCGTTCACGCTTGGGATCTTCTAAATTTTCATCCGTCGGTATGTCTTTGTATTAGTCAGAGAAATTTTCATTGTATGTGTCATTGCTGTTTTCATCAGATTGTTATGTTAGAATGTTTATGGCAAATACATGTAGCTAAGCAAAGAGTGGGGTTTTGTTTGTAAAACATGTAGTACTGTAGTAGTTAAAGAGATTAACATACTTCAGTTGTTCTTCGGTTTGGAAGGGTGACCCTATTCCGCGCAATGACGGAATGGAATGGCGTGCCCTGATAAGATGCCCTGATAAGATCTTTCATCCTCCTGGTACCTTAATATCGCAGGCTCACTTTCCCACACTCAGTGCTTCAATAGTAAGAAGAATTGATCGTGCGTACATACTTGATGTGCTATGGATACTTGCGAACATTTTTTAAGGTCGAAGTTTCCTTTGGCGTTCTGTATTTCTTTGGTGTAGGCTCAGCTCCTCAGCTGGGCAAAAATAAGCGATTTCAGAATACCCCGCCACTTTTGAACGACATAAAACTACTGCTCCTATGCTCCCGCAGTGGGCAGTGACGAACGTGTTTTCTGTAAATGCTCCCGCAGTCCCGCGGTCCTGAAGTCGCTAATTCAGTGGTTGATGTCAGAAGGCCTACTAGGCAAGTCTCGAGTATGTTCCGTGTGCAACGATGATATGAAACTTGTAAGATGCGAAGACCGCTCGGATGCTTTTAAATGGGAGTGTAGAAGACAGGTTAACAACAAAAGGCACAGGGTGGAGATGTCAATAGAGAGCAGGTAGCTGGTTTGAGAAAAGCAACATGACGCTGGAGGAGATCTTAAAATTTACGTATTGGTGGTGTCAGGATCTCGATCAGGCCCAGATAAGACATGAAATTGGACTAGGCAGAAGTACAGGTGTGGATTGGGACAGTTTTTGCCGGGAAGTCTGTGAGATCACATTATTTGAAAACAGCGCGAGAATTGGAGGAGAGGGCAGAGTGGTGCAGATCGACGAGAGTAAGTTTGGAAAAAGAAAATTCCATCGGGGACACCACGTCGAAGGGCAATGGGTGTTCGGCGGCATCGAGAGCGACAGCAGAAAATGTTTTCTTGTTGCCGTAGAGAAAAGAGATCAGGCAACTTTGCTTCCGATCATCCAACGGTGGATTGAGCCTGGTACAATTATAATTTCTGACTGCTGGAAAGCCTACTGCAATTTACAGCAACATGGGTACGCACATTTCACTGTAAACCACCCGAAGGAGTTTGTGAACGCAGCTGGTCAAAGCACGAACAAAATGGAAGGCCACTGGCGACAAGCTAAGGCAAAATTTCCACCGTTCGGCGTTAGAAAACACCAGTTTTCGTCGTACTTAGCGGAGTTCATGTGGAGATATATGAATAGAGAGGAAGACTTATTTGAAAAATTTTTAGAAGCTGTAAAACAAATTTATGCTCCAAATAAGAGTAACAAAGATTGACAGTAGCGCTATGATTGACGATAGTATATCCCTTGAAGCTGAGGCTCGTAGTTTTAGTTATTTAAAAACATGTAGAAAGCGAGGGCATATTCGCATAGGGTTTGATTTACAAATTTATAGGGATCCAAATAAGAGTAAGAAAGAAAATTGACAGTACCGCTTTGAATCGATGTCAGTTTGAAAACGGCACATTCTCATGTTTGTATTTTAAATGATTGAAGAAATAAACTTCCAACGGGATTCAGTAGTATTCTTGGCTCATATTTAGAGGGGAACTTAAAGAAAGCAGTTCTTTTCGTTTCGCTTTTATATTGACGCATGAGTGAATGGCGTGACATAATTTCGTGACAACTTAACGGTACGGTCTGTTGAACATGACGTTATTATGTAAATTTGTTCGACTTTGTGATAAGTAAATCTTGAGGACTGCGGCATTGCGGGAGCAGCTTTTGAAGGTGAATTTTATCCACTGCGGGAGCACGGGAGCAGTAGTTTTATGTCGTTCAAAAGTGGCGGGGTATTCTGAAATCTAGCCCAAAAAAATACACCGTTTTTTGCTTCTAAATACCGCGAAATGTAACTTATTTACGTTGGTATAGTTCCAAACACCGCCATTTTAAAAACTTCAAGACAAGCTTTGTAACCTGGTTTTCTATTGGAAGCAGCCGCTGTTAAGGCTGTTAACAGAAGGCTCATTTTATGGGACATTGTGTGTCTCGTGGCAGTGGTGCCTGAAACATTTTTAGCCTCAATCGCTTGTTGCGGAGACAGTTAGCAGAGTCGAATCCTTTTCTCATCTTTTCCATTCTTTTTGTTTCTTGTTTTTGTTTTCAGCTCCGCCATTCCGTGTTTTAGAATATTCCGCCATTCCGTGTTTTAGAATATTCCGTCATTCCGTGTTTTAGAATATTCCGCCATTCCGTGTTTTAGAATATTCCGCCATTCCGCCATTCCGCCATTCCATTCCGTCATTCCGCGGAATAGGGTCACCCGTTTGGAAACCTGATTGACATTAAAGAAACATTGCAGTCATTGATTAAATTTTCTCTCGTTGAATCTCAAATCACATAGTTTCAATTTTAGCGGATAATATTAAGTACAGATGAATACTTTTTCTTAATTTTTGGCGAAACTGGAATTTGATTTCCGATCAGCGCCGCGGATAGTTACTGTTGTAACTCAGAAACCTACTCAAACAGCTGCAAACAGCCGGCATGTTGTTGACACAGTGACAGTGGCTATGAAATTTGGTTGCTTTGTACAGCTTCGCTTACCAAAAGTGATCTTAAAATCTATGAAATTATCGCCTGTAATAAGCTACTATGTTAAGATGTACTTTGGGCAACAAGTTTCGCTTGAGATAGTTTCAATCATTTCATGTTGTTGACATCGGCGCAAAGAGAAAAAGGTCAACACGACACTTGACCTTCTCGTTTGCGACCAGTTATCGCCTACTCAAGAATTGATTTTTATCAGGATATAGAACAAAAAAAGCTCATTAGAACACTAGATTTTGTTTCCAAACAAGGCATTTTTGCCAGAGCAAGAAAAGGGTATACACAATAAGCTAAACTGATCTATTTGAACTGTGTTTTAAAATCTGACTTGTGCTTGCGTGACTCACTGTCTCAACTTTTGAAGAAAATTCATGAAAATTGCCTGCGCGTTTACTTCTTTCAACGGGTGGCTTTTCAATTACCCAAGCTAAATTTTTGATATGTTGCAGTACAGTAACATAGCTTTCTGCTAGTATAACTTTCATTGTAAAATTCGATGTACCAGGACAAGATTTATGGCAGAGAAATTTCCTCATTTTCAAGTGTTTACCAAAGTGCTGAAAGTAGGAATGTTCGGGCTTTCAAAAAGACATGTAAAAATGTATCTTCTTCCAATAGTTTCACACCACTATGTCCTCAAAGGGTTATTCTACTTAACTGCAAAGAATCATTGCCATACATTACGGCGTCTTTCTTTCCGAGCGATTTAAATATGCGGCAAATTTCGGCAAATTTAATGGCGGCTGCGACCTGAACACGGCATTTTAGTTTTAAGCGGATTTCTGGAAAACGAAAAGTCTTTGGAAAATTGTAAATAGGTCACCAAAGGGTTTCTCCTGACCAAATATGAAGAAATCCGAAAATTCAGTTTTGACGGCGAGTTCTCGATATTTACAGACAGCCGCTCTTAAACAAGGACACTGACTATAAAAGGAATAGCTCCGCCCCTCTTTGTTACACCACTGCTTCAACGGCTAATCAGAGATGGCTGACACTGTGAGCAACACGGCGGAAGACCGTTGCCCCAAGAAATAGGTCTAATTCTACCTTCACTAGTTCAATCTTGTATAGGATTTATCTTTCACGAAAATAAAACTAAAAACATTATTTGAATTTATGCGCCTTTTAGCATGAATATAATATTTTAGCTTTCCAAGTTTGAATCTCGCGCGGTAACGGTTCTCCATTGGCGAGCGATGCACGTGATGTTGACAGTTCGGTGTCAAGTGTGAAATGACTGGCGGCTTGGCCAGGCCAAGGTTCCTTTTGTAGTCAGTGTCCTTGTTTAAGGTATTTAAGGACGCTTAATCCAGTTTCCACGGCGGAAGTAACAACTCACAACAGGGAGCCCAATCTGTATACAGAGATAATTGGAGCAGGCGAACATTGCAGTCAGCGGTCTGTTTTTATTACAAGATGGCGGACAACGAAAAAGATATTCTAGAGTCGCTGTTTTATAAAGGACACGAGTACAAAGAGATTTGTGAAATCTTGAAAATTCAACATGGAATAAATCTTAGCCTTGATCAGCTGAAAAGAAAGCTCAAGTATTATAATTTGCGAAGAAACAAGGTTCAGTTTAATCCCCAGTCTTTAAGAAATTCAATCATCGAAATACTAGATGGACCTGGGAGTTCTTGGGGCTATCGCAGTGTTTGGCATGCACTACAGCGGAAAGGTATACGAGTACCTAGAAAAGCAGTAGAGGAAATTGTACGTGAACTAGATCCTGACGGAGTGGAAACAAGGAAAAGAAACAAGCTGCGTAGACGCGAGTACATCTGCCCTGGGCCAAATCAAGTTTGGCATGTAGATGGTTACGATAAGTTGAAGCCCTTTCACTTCCCGATACATGGATGTATCGATGGCAAAAGCAGGAAAGTTTTGTGGCTCTTTGTCACACGGTCCAATAATCTGCCAGACAACATAGCTGCATATTATTTAGATACTGTCCGTGAGCAAGGAGGGTGTCCATTAAAGCTATACACTGATTTGGGGACAGAAAATGGCACAATGGCAGGGATTCATTCTTTTTTTAGGGACGATCCTGACAGTCACAAGTATGTTCCATCTCCTCGTAATCAACGTATTGAGGGATGGTGGAGTTTTTTCAACAAACATTGGTCATCTTGGTAGATATCTTTCTTTAAAGATATGGAGTCTGCAGGTGATCTTGACATGCTTGATCCTATACACAAAGAATGTTTATGGTTTTGCTTTGCAAAAGTACTTCAAAAAGGTCTTGATGAAGTAAAAGATAATTGGAACACTCATTATATAAGAAAATCTCGATTTGATACAATCAGTGGTAGACCAGATGCTTTGTATACTGTTCCAGAGTTTCATGGTGGCATCAGTGGTCTTATTGTGCCTGTCCAGAATGCCCATATCAATTATGCATACTCACACCTTGTGGAAGCCACTGACACTCATGATTATTCAGAGTACCATGAATACTTTCAATATGTTATGGACGAATTACAAGTAACTGCAGCAAATGACTGGAAAGGTGCTCTGGATCTTTACAAAACAATCACAAATATGGCTGTAAATGGAATTTGAGCGAATGTTCCATTTCACTTTTCACAAGGTTTTAATTGTGAAATTGAAATAGTCAAAAACATGTGTGTAACTTTATTGAACATTTCACATTCTCGTATCCAGATCCCTCTCAGTTTCTAACGGAAAATCGAAGGCTCTGGTTGCAGACGATACTGGAAGTACCAGAATCTAGGTGAACTCGTATGATATGAACATTCCATACGGATAGGTTATTTGGGATTTTTGATCCAATAAAATAAGATTCATTCGTCTCCAACCAGAGCCTTTGATTTTCCGTTGGGAAACTGAGAAGGGTCTGGGTACAAGAATGGGGCATTTCAACGTTTTTGCCCAGAGAAGTTATTTTCCAAGTTATGAACATTTACAATTTGGATATGCAATTAAAATGACATCACCTTTAGGTATAGATAGCCTCATCCGTAGGCAACTCAATGGGAAAAAAAGTAAAAAGGAGCTAGTCCCCTCTCAGCCGCATATCAATTTATTAAAGCCACTGAAAACAATGTTTTCCCTTCAACAATAATAGAGAAATATGGACAAGTACAACACACAAACTGATATTTTGTTAGACTTAAAGCTTTAAAATAGATCACAATTTTGTTATTAATAATTCTTTTATTTTAATTAATATTAACATTGATAACATTATGGAATTGTACTTAAAATCACAGTTAGTCAATGACCATTGAATTGATTGTCATGCTTAACATTTTGAACCCATTTCAGGGAATAGATTGTAATTAAAATTACCTTTTTGTATTTTCGTCTTTTGTACCATTTATTGTTTATTCACCATAATCAGTGTTTATATTTAAATTGTGATGATACAACAATAAAATAATCAACACAGTTCAATTAATTCACATTTGGAAAAAATTACAACAGTTATAATATAATATTATATACTATAGAACAGGAACAATATATAAATGTAAATATTCAGGAATCAAAAAGGCTGAATTGTGAAAAACCTTTGATTATATAAAATATAATCTGTACAAAAATGTGATCAAAATTATCAACATAGTTACAGTCAAAGGACTGGAAGGGTGCCCCTCTAGAATGCATTATTTCATTCATTATTCAATTTTTGACTTCATTATTCGTTTTTGGAACTTCTCAAAATTATATAAATAATATCAACAATTATTATATAAAAAATAATTGATAATATTATTTATTTATATAATACAAATCAAATAATTTAGTGATATTTGAAGAGGTTTTATTTAGTTTTTGAATACTTAAAGGAAAAGGTCATTCCAAAATGGCACTTTTCTCCCCTTTGAAAATAGAAAGGCAATGCAAAGATAAGTTACTCACCAAAATTTTAGCTTCTAAATAGCTTTCTAACCTTTTGAAATCATTGTTGGAATATGCGTGACGTCATCGAGTTCAACCTGAAGTTTGGCGGGAAGCTTGAACACTCGAAACCACTGTTCAACAGTCTTTCTGCACCATCGTTTTCATCATCAAAGACATTATTTTCTTTATCGACATGCTCCTGTTCGAAACAATGCCGCTCAGTCATTTTGTTTGCTCAGAGCTGAGCTCAATGACGTCATGCATATTCCAAGATGGCGGCGATCATGCACGGTTTTTAGTGGCTGCAGAACAGGAACGATATGTATGTACATGTAAAAATACAACATCATAATTAAAAAAGGCTGAATAGTGTGATGATCTGTGCATCCACTATATTGAGGTTAAACTTGTGAAAACACTCTTAGGCCCTTGAGAATGCCTGCCCCTTTCAAAAAGCTATTAAGAAATTATTTTTAAATTCATCAGCAGTGGACATGTGTGCAACAGGGAAAGTTATTTCTCTACCGCATGCCCTAACAATCGGGAAACACACGCTGTGCTTTGGGTTGCGTTTCTTACAGTCATGATCAAATGTGACGTAAATGGGTATTTTTTTGTGATGTCTCGATGTCGCTGCCCAGTTAGCCACCCCATCACTGCAGCTGGGCTCAGATCAGCTTCAGTAAACCTTTCATCACCATCATTGTCGTCATTGTCACCATCATGATCACCATCAGCATTAACAGCTTTCCATGCTAAAGCTTCTGTGTAGGCACTTACTGGTGAATTGTCTTCGAAGCTGAATAGCAAGTCTTGGAAATTGTCCATGACAGATTCCTCAATGGATCGACGAGTGCTTCCCACATCTGAATAGTCAGGCTTAAGCAAAGAGAATAAATAATCTGGATCAACTGGCTGTTGTTGATCTGTGATGAACAGATTTTTGCATACTTGTGGGTGCTTTGTGATGATGATTGCAAAATCATACAGCTCCAATCCTTTTTTCAGTTCTTTAAGCATCAGCTCCCTTCTGCTTAGCAGGCTGACAGTAACAGCAGCAACAATGGATTCTACATGAGCCTCAGTAATGGGCCCCGTGTAGCTATGTTCAAGGATTGTATCTGTGTTGGCAGCAACATCCTCCCTGATTCCCTCCAATAACTTGAGCTCACTTTCAGTCAAGTGTTTTTGAATGTCTTCGGTAGTGCTAGTGTAGTTGAGACCTTCTGCTGACGCCAATGTATCATAAACACAGGGAGCCAAAAAATTGGGTGCTGGGCCTCCCTGGGCCAAGCTTGCTGCAACAATCTCTCCTATTGCTCTATAGCTAGCAATGTCATTGGTCGAATACACGGGACTCCCGTCTGGGAAAAACGTTTTGGCTATATCAGGAACTGTATGTGCAAAAAATTCAAGAGCCAAAGCACCGTCGTCGATTCCGTCCTCTCCAATGAACTTAATGCGGCACACATGGACAGGATTGACTTTTTGAGATGCTCTCTGCCACAGTGTGATGGCTCTGTTTACTGGCACACCCCTTCTGATAACAATGAACATAGATATTTTGCCATCAGTGACAACCTTTTCTTCAAGCATTTTTACAACACTTGCTTCACTATCTGGTGTGGAGGGATGAGGAGATGGCTTGGGGATGTTGTCAGAGTGGGGAGGACTATCATCCACACTATACAGTCGATCAAGTTCATCATACAGGAACCATGAATCTGTATTTGAGCTTGAAGGACCTGGAGATGTGTTTGCATGACTAGCAAAGCTAGTATTTTGCTTGGCTGGTGGGGCTGATATTTTGTCTGAGGCATCACTAGTATCGATGCTCCTCTTGTTTCCTGCTTTAGGAGTGCCGCCCTCGTTCTCTTCATCAACATCACTCCTACTTTCTTCTAAGTCATCCACGGTGCAGAGGTACAATGTTATTCGTTTATAGTCTTTTAGCACTGCTTCTTTATACTTTGTTAGAGTAAAAAACTCCTTGGTAGGTCCTGGCAGAAAGAGTGCTTCCTGATTATCTTCAAGAAGTAAAGCATATTCAGCTCCTTCTACATACAGATTTCTATGAAAATCTCGCCACTTTGATTTTGCATTTTCAAGCAATGTCTGGTAGCAGACATCTTTTTTAACTTTAAGGGCTAGCCTTTTTCCTCTCTTCTCTTTGAGTTCCTCTTCATTGGCATCCCACACCTTTAGCCCAATAGATATGATCACTTCTCCATCCTCTGGTTTCTTAACATCTTTTTTCTTGCCTTTTCCGGTTAATTGTGATTTCGGAGGCCTCCCATCTCTGGTATTCTTGAAAGTGACAAAGGATTGTATGGTAGATGATGGTCTACCAAATGGTTGACCCACATTGGGTTGCAAGAGCTCTAGAAATAAATGACAGAAAAAGATTAATAAAATTAAAAAAATGGCTATTGACATTATTGTTCTGCATGTTATACAATATAAAGATCATAAAGAAATTGTAATAAATATTTAGATTTTAATGGATAAACCTTGGCTCATCATTTTGCCTTAAGTAAATAATTAATATGCAGTCAATTAGTCTTAAAATATTACAAATTTTCCAGTATATTGCTTAGAAATGTTGTTAATCTAGTTTAAAACTGCCTTCATGTGAAGTGTTTCAAACATTTTTGGGAAAAAAATAGGACCTGAACCATTCTGATCTTGTTGTTTCTTGAAATGAATTTGACCAATTGTTGACATGATTTGTTTGTGATTTTGAATTACATTGGCATTTTTAAAAATGGCCGACTCTCGTCAAATGCCTGCCTGTTCGGGTGATTATTCAGCATCAAACCCCCTACCACCAAACTTAAAACGGTTTGGTTGGTTAATGTTACATATTGACTGTAAAGGAACGTGCAACAAAGTCTTTCATTAAAATATTAAGACCAAGGGCCAATCTACTTTATATCCACCCCTCCCCCCCCAAAAAAAAGAGGTCAACCAAGAACAACCCCAAGAAAAAGAAGATTAAAAGTGCTGACACATTCACCTCCAAAATTTTAGGACCCCTAGGGTGGGGGGTGGATATAAAATGGAATTGCCCGAGGGATGAAATACCTCACATCTTGAGGCATTGTTGATCGTTGTGTCGGGAACTTAATGTTTATCTAGTTGCTTTTCTACAAATATCGCTGCGATTTGAAGATTCGGAGAACATTTCGTTTTGTTTTGTTTTGAGCCAGCGCTTTTCGCCTTTTGTACCCATCATCCCTTGCGGGGATTAAAAACATGTGCTTTTTGTGAAATATGGCGCCGCCATGTTTTTTGGCGCTCGAGATTTTTGTTCAAGTTCATCTTAAGTTTTCACGGATGGTGTCAATTGAGAATATAACGAGCAACAATGTTTTACCTACTATTACTACTACTACATTCTACTACATTGTAATGGAATAAATTGGAGTTGAAACGTCCGTTGTCTTGCGATTGATACCGTCACAATCGTACAGACGTCTATAATTGTTTATATCTCCAAAAGCTTTGATTGATATACATAACCAACACTATAAAAGAGGCTTGATCGGAGCGAAATATATTTGTCGTTTTTACTTTAACTTTATAACTGTAAGCAGAAACTAGAAATGTAATTTTAATTTGCTGTAAAATTACCAATATAATCAAGTATTGATGGTTTGCACGTGACGTCACGGCGGCCATGTTGGTGGTCAAGAACAAAAGCGTTTCTCTCCGCTGGGAACTAAACTCTATTTTCATGCAAATTCTGCGACAAAAATTGTATTGTATTGACCACCAACATGGCCGCCTTGTCACGTGGTTGCAAACCAAGAATTAACAGCTCTAATGAAATGTTATAACTTAATTAAGCTAAGGAATCATATCATTTCGATTCAAGCATGTCAATGGCTGCATTTATCAAGACAACAAGATTCAAGAGATTGCACAGTTTATACACTACTCTTACCTTTTCCACAACTAGGGCAGAATGCAGCTTTACTATTCTCTACTTCACAACCACAGTTAGAACAAAACATGGCTTCAAAACAGTCTAAACGAGTAACAATTAGAGGTGAGAAGAAACTGACGCCAAACGAGAGCACGTGCAATACACACATACACAGGCAACCCATACATTTCTGAGACTAAGTGGCGTTTACACTTCCGCCGTGGAAAACTCACTTCCGCCGTGGCTTTCTCTTTGTTTTGCCGTGGCTCTCTCTCTTTTGCCGTGAGTTCTCACTCTTGCGCCGTGGCTCTCTCTGTTTTGCCGTGAGTTCTCTCTGTTTTGCCGTGAGTTCTCTCTGTTTTGCCGTGGTTCTCTCTCTTGTGCCGTGAGTTCTCTCTCTTGTGCCGTGGATTTCTTTAATTTGCCGTGCACTTTTGGGCCACCGTAGTTACGCGACTATTGGTGCAGGGAAAAATGGTCGCTTAAGAGAAAAATCAATTTAAAACAGTATTTAACTGGGAAACAAAACGGTTATTTACAAAGTGGTCGGTTAAGAGAGTGGTCGTTAAGAGAGAGTTGACTGTACTTTTGATGATTGTTAGGGCTAAAAACATAACTTCCAAAGGGAAAATAATTTACTTCGCGGGGGATCTACAACAAGGGACCTTTGCATTCTAGTAATCTCCAGTGTATTATCTAAGCAGTTCAGAACTTGCGTGTCGCATCATCTGCGGAGCCAGAAAATTCGGCCGTATTACAACGATACTGAAGCGTTTACAATGGCTTCCAGCTTAACTATCGTCAAGCAATCGTGTGCTTTCAGTGCATGACAGGGTATGGAAAGCCATAACTTTCTTATGTGATCATTAATCATTATGTGTTGACGTTTTGTCGTTATGTGATGTAGTTTTGTCATGTTGTAATTCTGATACATCGTTATGTGGTTCGGTTTTGGCACTATGTTATGAAGTTTCTAAATTATGTTTCGAGGTTTTGACATTATGTGATGAGGTTTTGATCATTATGTGATGTGGTTCTACCATGATGTGGTGTGGTTTTATCGTTATGTGGTGAGGTTATTTGATTATGTGTTGTAGTCTTGTCATTACGTGATGCGGTTGTTTCATTATGTGGTGCGGTTCCTTCGTTATGTGGTTTCACCATTATGTGTTGTGGTTTCAGCATTATGTAATGTGGTTTCTTTATTTAGGAAATCGAGTTTACTTCCGGTGTCAAGTATTATTACCCAGGTTCCTCTCGTCCTAAGAACCCGTTTATCCAGTTTTTCTCGCCCACGGACGCTTTGCGCGTAATACACAGAGTCAATAAGATAAAAGATACCTTTCGGGGGTTTGAGCGCGGGCTCATTTCCTCCGCTGGAAATCGAGCCTCCTTCGTCCTTCGTCGCGAAATCATGGAAAACATTTTGAAAAAGCTCGGTTTTCACTCTACCATTCCACAATTCTCAGTTGAATGAATCCAGCCTGCAAACGTTTCAGCATTGACTGATGAAGAGTTTTCTCGTTTGGGCGTAACAACGATTGGGGATGGCCTTCGTCTCCGTGATCTTAGCTTTGTGCTGCCGCTGAAAAAGATCGTACGCGTAAGTATAGTTAATAGAACAAACTGGTTATGAAACTCCGGTCCCTTGTTGTATGTTTTTGTTCTCCATTTCTTCTGTTCGTTTGCCTTGACCCTGCACAAAACACAAAAAGTATTGAAATGCATATGAGCAACTGACCAGTAAAAACATTTGGGCTCAAACGTTCAACAAAACAATGTGCAGGGTCACGGTTCGTTCAACATAAAACAAAGCAGCTTTGTACATTCTTTTTGAAATTTGTTGAGCTTTATAACCAGTTTGTTCTATTAACTATGGCGTGAGTCAGTAGCTGCAAATATTCACCATGAACGCATGGCTCTGTTTACCGGTCGTAGTAGTAAAAGGGCCGATCGCAAAAGAAAGGCAGTTGGAAGACGGATTGGACCGTGAGCTTCGTCTGTGTCGCTGATCGACACCAGGGGAGAATTCCTACGGCCACCGAAAAACAAGTGTAATTTAAAAGAGTGGCATGCCTACGCGACTCCCACGCGCGTGTTTTAGCCTTTAAGAAGGTCAGCTCGTACGAGTATATCTTTTAGAGAACGTTCCCTTTTGTATGATATTAGGATATTTCGAATGAAAATTGTGGAATGATAGAGTCAAAACCGAGCTTTTTCAAAATGTTTTTCATGATTTCCCGACGAAGGACAATGAAGGCTCGTTTTCCAGCGGAGGAAATGAGCCCGCGCTCAAACCCCCGAAAGGTATCTTTTATCTTACTGACTCTGTGCATTACGCGCAAAGCGTCCGTGGGCGAGAAAAACTGGATAAACGGGTTCTTAGGACGAGAGGAACCTGGGTAATAATACTTGACACCGGAAGTAAACTCGATTTCCTAAATAAAAAAACCACATTACATAATGCTGAAACCACAACACATAATAGTGAAACCACACAACGAAGGAACCGCACCACATAATGAAACAACCGCATCACGTAATGACAAGACTACAACACATAATCAAATAACCTCACCACATAATGATAAAACCACACCACATCATGGTAGAACCACATCACATAATGATCAAACCTCATCACATAATGTCAAAACCTCGAAACATAATTTAGAAACTTCATGACATAGTGCCAAAACCGCACCACATAACGATGTATCAGACTTACAACATGACAAAACTACATCACATAACGACAAAACGTCAACACATAATGATTAATGATCACATAAGAAAGTTATGGCTTTCCATAACAGGGAGTGCCTCAGGTTACTTGACTGAGCAGTTCATTGCTCCGATGTGTCAAAGCGCTCTACTAGAAACGCACAAGCTCTCGATATCCCACTATTTAGATCTGCCAGTGGAGAAACTCTTTATTATCAGTTGGTCTTTGGAACTCTCTTAAACCTAAACTTTAATTTTGCCGCAATCTCAGAGCGAAGGGTGGTATTGCACGTTGGAAATGTTTAATAATGTAGGTTTACTAAAGTACCAGAGACTTGTTTCAAACATGAAAATAGGGCTGTTAGTTATCACATATATGTAGGCAATGTGCAGGTAAACAAAAATAGTGGTTGTTGTGCGTCTTTTTTTTTTTTTTCTATTCACGAATAAAACATCAAGGGGTCACTGGACACTTCTGGGATATATTAACCTACTGTCCTTGGAAGACAACTGTTGTATTAAGCCCCTCCCCTCCCCCCCCCCCCCCCCCCCCCCCCCAAAAAAAAAAATAATAATAATAAAATAAAATAAATAAATAACAATAATAATAACAATAATAATGATGATAATGAAATAAAATAAAATTAAAAAAAAAACATGCACTGTATATTTTGTTTCAGGATTAAAACACCTGTTGAGGTGTTAGGAAACCACAAAGCAAAAACAAAAAATAATATTAAAAGTAAATAAAAGAAAAGGACAGATGATCAAAACATTAAAGTTTGTTAGTGATCCCTCAAATTTATAGCTATTTAAAATGCATTCTTATCTTTGTGTACATCCACATTTGCTACATCTTGTGAGGATCCTCTCTGATTACTCCTTCTGATAAAGAGAGAACATGGAAACATGTACACGTAAAAATTAAGTTTCCTTGCCATTCTAAACATTCAAAGGATGAAGAGCAGCTAGCTGTGAGATAAATGAATCACTTACTGGTCCAACCCTGGTGACTAAGTTCACCAGATGTGCCAAAAAAATCCAAACACTGTTCAACAAGTCAATCCTGGAGCTTGGCCACACTGTATTGAGAATACAGAAACCAGATTCAAACAATTGCGTGAAACAAAAACTACTGCGGTTCCAATATTATTAAATTATTTCTTAGGCTTTTCTATCCAATCCTTAATATATTTTTTTAAGATGCGAGTCCAACCTGACTCCCACTGTTCACAACTTTTTATCTTGGCTTTCACAATTTTTTCACTCTAAATTTTTTCCCATTGACATACTAAATATATGATATGGATTTCATTTTTTACATAAACTTAATATAAACTACATCTCAGAATTATTTTACTTGCCTTTGTCTGTCAGAACACCATCATGACATAGGATATTGTCTAATGCCCCGACCATTTCTGTTAATGCTGTATCAGTAATTTAGCCAGGGTAGACTTCGGGAATCTTCACAGCAGCCCCATGAGGGGTTAAACATGGCAATGCCTTGACAGTGTGACTGTTTTTATAGTCAGAAAAAAATAATTCATTTAGCTGCAAATCTGTAGATCCAGTAATTTTAAATTCTGTTGCATCAATAACAAGAACGATGTGAGAAAAATCCAAGTTTTTGTAAGCACTTGGCATCGTAGTTTGAACCAGATCCTTTGGATGATTCAAATCCAACTTGGAAAAAACAGCATGACCAAAAGACATCCATGCTTCGAAAATTCTGCTCATAGTACTTTCAGAAATACCCATCATCCAAGCCATGACTCCCAGATGTAGGGCATGCCTACAGATGACCAGGCAAGCAAACAACTCATTTTGTTTACTCCACTTCCTGCGCAAATCTTCATTTCCTTTGCAGCCTTCATAGATCATAATGTGAAGGAATGGCTCAAAACATTGAAACACCGTGACAAAATCTCCTTTCCCCAAACAACAAAGGTATTTAAATTTGTTCTCTTCGATATTTGTCCAGTCAAAATTCTTCTGATTCATTTCTTTCTTCATATCAGTTAACATCATCTCCAGGCTGTTTTTATCTCTTTTTAATTTGTCCACAGCACCTTTAAGCAAATTATTCTCTTGCTGAAGATGATCATTGGCAGCCTCCAAACAACCATTCCTTTCTTTCAGTTCTTCAACCTGTTTTCTCAGTTCTGCTATGTTTTTTGCATCAATTTTTCTGTCGTCGATGACTGTTTTTTTTTGTCTGTTTTTAAGGACATTCAATTGTTTATTGAGTGATCTCACAGCTTTTGACCGGCGAGCGCTTCGGTCGTACGGTGACAAACGTTTTCCCTTCTACCTGAGATCTTCAGAATTCCAAACATTTGGGATTCTTATATCAGGCATTTGTTTCGAGTTCTTACGATGCGTACTCCAGTGGAGTGAACAAATGACAGCATTATCCCAATTAACTTCTTGGGTCTAAAAGAATGCATTGTACGGTTTAACGAGGCTCTTAGGCACTCTATAATACTTCAGTCCTTCCAGCTTGCTGGTAAAATTACTAGTGCATCCCGCCACAAAACAATTCCAATGTTTGGGCATATTAGCCCGCAGAAATAAACGTAAATAAAAACAAAACACAACATTAAAGTGCATATGAAGTAATTTTTTATTTTGTCTTTTTTTGGAGGCTATTATGCCTTTATTTCGAAATGATAAAAAGAAATTTGTCAGAGAAAAATTTAAGGCCTTTTTTTTGCCGTCCAAAGTAGCACAATTTGCAGAAATCAGTGTCCCGGAGACTGGGAACGAGGTTTCGAAATCCATTGTGTTGATGACGTAGAAAATACTTGAGATTCGTTTCTTCAAAAGAATACCGCCATGATACTCGTGAGTTGAAGTATTTTCTACGTCACAGCCTTGTAATACAATAGCTTTGGCCGCGCGCTCGATAGAGTCACTTTCTGGCGGAAAATGCAAAACTTTCAAGCCGAATAATTTCACAATGGGAAGGATCTTTTCGATGAAATCCACAAATTTAGATAAAGAAAGTAAAGCACTATCAAACCATGGAAATATTTTTTTTACTTCATATGCACTTTAAAACCTTTTCCCTACAAATTTTTCCGCCATATTGGAAATGACGTAGTATCACGTGATCATGAAAGCCGGTGATGCTAGTTTATTAGGAGGAATTCTTAGTAATGGAGAGGAATAAAGGATGGTGTGGGAAGTTTGTGATATTTGTCGCCATTATTTGTTCGGATGGTTTTCCGCAGTTTATGTCGTAATGGTGAGGGCAGGGGCGGTTTCTTCCCATAACTTATAGCCTTACGCAGCGAGGTAATGTGTTTGCAGTGAGGATATGGTACTATGTAGGTCGGCTTTTGACTAGGAAAAATTCTATTGTGTTCCATGGCGTGACCATTAAAATTTACCTTGGTAAATTTAACCTCGGTAAAATCGGTTACACGAAGAAAACAACTTTACCTAGGTAAATGCAAATTTAAGCATGTCGCGGCTATTGTTGTTTCGAATTTATCTAGGTAGAAGTTGTATGAAAATCGTATTACCGCGACTATATTTGCCTCGGTTTTTCCAAGTCTAACGTAATTTCCAGAACTCCGAACTTAGACAGAGTGTTTTGTAAATTGAAGTTTGAATCTTAGATCGTCGACAAAAATTACTAGTTAAATGGCCTCTTTATTTCCAATTTCAATTCCTTTAATTTCTCTGCTTTTGCGTACGTGAATAGCCAGTTATTCCAAGGTACAGTCAACTGTCTCTTACTGATCCGACCACCCTTGGTGCAGGAAAAGGAAAAAAACGGTTTATTTACAAAGTGGTCGCTCAAGAGAGTTGCCATTAAGAGACAGTTGACTTAATATATATAGATAGGCAGAACCTAACAGCGTAGCACTATGAACAAGCCTAACTAAGGTGAAACTTAACTAAGGTGAAGAGTCGGAAGCACAAGAATTAAGATTGACGACCGGGCAATTTTTCAATTTTAGCAATTGTCAAAAAACAGTATTACCCGACCGTCTGCACAGTACATTTAGACCGTACAAAAGTTCACAAAAACAACTTTTCTCTGTCTAGAATAACAGGTACGACTAACTTCCGAATAAAATACAGTTTTTGTTTGTCAAAAATTGCCCGAGAAACTGATTTGGAAATCAAAATTGCAAAAATACACAAACATATTTGCATAAGGCGACGCGAGTGAAGACAGAAAATCTAAGTCTTGTTTTGTTTACATAAAATCGCTTTTCAATCTATGTAATGAATGAACTAGCACATAAAAATGGACAACACAATCTTCTTTCGAAAAATTTTATTCAAATCTTCATTAGTTTATGTTTAAAAGTAAAACACGTTCCATTTATAGCGCATCAAGGCAGAGCTGTCCTCGATGAAATTCAAGATAACAACACGACTTAATTTGAGCACGTTTCATAAACAGGTCTCCAAAACTTAAGATAACACAAAGAAAAAGTCAATCAAAAATTGATATCAACATAAATTCCCATCGAAAAATGTGATTTATTTTACCTTTAAAGCACTGGACTGCTTGGAAATTGGTTAAAACTCCGCTTCTTCGGTTCTGAAATCCGTAATAAAAACAAGGCATCTCCCCGCATTGCTCCTGCATTGATCATGTTGATAATATAAAGTTCCTCAAAGCAAGATTTTATCCCTAAAAGCTCTTCTTTTTCCACTAAAGCGACTTCTGAGTATCCCTTAATTAGTATCCCTGTCTTGAGTAGCAAAGCGCGAAAAAATGCAGGGAAATAACGACTTTACTGCTCCGCCTAACACTGCGAAAGATCCAACTTTTTTAAAAAGTGTTTACCGAGCTGACGGCTGTGTAGCCGCGCGTGTGGGCGACACACATGTTGCAGACACGCGCCCGCGAAACATTCCGCTAGCCGTGACCATGAAAAATGACGGGCTAGGTTCTATGAGTATGGGGCTGCGCAGCCGGGCCTTCGGCCCGGCGAGTGCTCCGCTATGAATAGGTTTAAAAATAAGGATCACCTTGTCTTACCATCCTTCTTGTTTCAAAATTCAGTTCGATGACGAAAATTCATTCAGTATTTATGACCAACTAGTGATAAACATTGTCAAAAGTTTTGATCCACCGAATTAGAGAGGGGCCAAAATTAAAAGCTTCACTGAGGGCCTTCCATAGGGATTGCCAAGAGTCAAGTCTTTTTTAAAGTCAGGAATCAGATAATTAACTCTGTGTGTAAATTATAGTGCTAAGGTAAACCCATAAATTTCCCTGTACTGAGCGTTAGCCCTAGTAAGGAAATAAGGGACCACACGAGGGAAAGAAAAAAAATCTTTGACCTCGGTGGGATTCGAACCCACGACCTCCGGATTAGATCTTCCGTCGCTCTACCGCTTGAGCCACGAGGCCGTACGGGAGCAGATCGTTTACACACAGAGTTAATTCTCTGATTCCTTGCTTGTATCACCAGTGCTACGTGGCTCAACATTTATTTGTACCCTTTACATTCTCATTGCCACGAATTACCACCTTGTTACCCACGATCTGCTCCCGTACGGCCTCGTGGCTCAAGCGGTAGAGCGACGGAAGATCTAATCCGGAGGTCGTGGGTTCGAATACCACCGAGGTTAAAGATTTTTTTCTTTCCCTCGTGTGGTCCCTCATTTCCTTAGTAGGGCTAACACTCAGTACAGCGAAATTTATGGGTTTACCTTAGCACTATAATTTACACACAGAGTTCATTCTCTGATTCCTTGCTTGTATCACAAGTGCTACGTGGTTCAACATTTATTTTTTTATTTATTATTTTTTTTTTCAAAGTCAATTGCCACTGGTAAACCTGATTTATCCATATCTTTTGTGTACTGCATAATGTAGTCAATTACTCTTACAGGGTCACTATTTTCGAATGACAGTATAACATAGCATTCATTGAGCGTTGGCAACCCTTCGTAGATCTTTTCGAGACATTCCGATAGTTTGCATTTGTATATGGCAGAATTGACTCAGAAGACACATTAAAAGTTTTGAAAGGTCAAGGCTTGAATTTTGTAACCAACTGGCTGAAGAGCAAAGGAATTGTCGCGAGTTACCCAGATAAATCTAAAAGACGTGTTGGTGACTCTAGTGGGCAAGAACTAACTGCCATTAGCGCATCGAGAAGCTGTCTGGCTGAGCTCATGGCGAAATTCAAGATGTCAATCCGACTGAATTTGAGCACGTTTTATAAACATTTGTCCAAAACTAACGAGAACACAAAGAAAAATTCAATCACAAATTGATATAAAGATAAATTGCCATAGAAAAATGTATTTTTTTTATCGTTAACTCGCTCGGCTGCTTGAAAATTCTTTAAAACTCCGCTTCTACGCGGGTATAAAGTTCCTCGAAGCAAGATTTCATCGCTTAAAGCTCTTCTTTTTCTGAGTATTCTTTAAAGCTTTCTCTTTCCATTTTGAATGTTTTAAATGTGTTATTGCAAAACCACGGCCGGTTTTGCCGGCACGGCCGTCAATTAACAGGTTAAAGGAGTTTAGCTCTAAACAAACGCTTTGTCAATCTACAAGCTTCAATTAAATTGTCAGGTTCATCAGGTTTAAAAATAAGCTCTTTTTAGCTCAATATTCCTCCAAAAACGCTCGACCTGCAGAGTCACGCCGCCTCAAATGCGGTCTTGACCACTGCGAAAGAAATGCAGGTAAAAACGACTTTCAAACCGTTTTCTCCGCTAAACACACAAAAGTGACGTGACATCGGCCGTTTAGCCGCGCGAAAAACAAAGTCTCGCTTTGATTTCAAAATTGCTAAGATCCCGGATGTTGCGTGTTTTGCATGTTTTACGATGTCATACGCGCCCGCGAGCTAGCCCTGCCCAACGGACACGGACGAGCCCGCGAAATATTCCGCTAGCCATAACCATGAAAAATGACGGGCATAGGTTCTGAATTTGGAGCTCCGCTACAAAGTCGAATCGATTTGTCAACCTTTGGTACCCACCCCGGCCGGTCAATGGCCTTCTTGATGTATTTTATCTAAGTGGCTTGCAATTGACTTCGGTGAGTGGATTCGACTTTAAGGAAGACGGTGCATGCCGTGCGATTCGAGTCGAATCGTCCACATTTGTTACCCTCTCCAGCATGTTAATAGCCTTTTTGGTGTATTGTTTTTTAAGTCTCTCGCAAATAGTCTTCCGGTGAGTCAATTTGACTTCACGGAAAATGAATCGTGCGATTCGCGTCGAATCAAGTCGACTCATCCACATTTGCTACCCTCTCAAGTATAAAAGCCTTCTTGGTGTATTTCTCGCAAATCGACTCGGTTTGGGTGTGTTGGACAACCCTCAAATTTTCCAAATGAACACTCGAAAGAATTCGTCCCGCAAAGCGGGCTCATATGAAGTGGCCCTCAGCCTCAAATTTGTGAACGAGGGTCTCGTTGCCTAGCATCTCGGCGAGCATCCGATTTCAGCCTCCGACTGTTTTGGTTCGTTTTTTTTTTTGTCAAAACAGCAGAAAAGTAAGCTGGATGTCTTTTCTGATCGGAGTTTTGCACGGTTGTTTCCCTCAGGTGACACGCCTGACAGCATCATCCTTGCATGTTCTAGTGTTGACTATAAAGTTCCACACAGTTGGAGAATTAAAAATTGAAAAACGATCCCAAATTTTTTTTTCAAAATTCTACCGAAAGTGAAGATTTTAAAAAACCAATGAAGATAATTTGTGTAAATAACTGTTCACAACAAAAACGAAAAACTTTTATGCGACTTGACCTTCCATTCACATTTATTTATTTTTATTTATTTCTTTCTCCAAACCTTAGCAGGTGATAATACAAAATTGAATATTATTATAAGGTGAAAAAAGTAAGTAAAAAAAGTATAAAATTTTCAAGGAAAGAAAACGTAGAATACAAAATTAATCACTAAAATAAAGTAGCATTGTATATAGGAAGGAGAGGAGAGGGGCACGTCTAGATAAACTAATATTGTGCCCCTTAAGTTATGTCAGTATAAACAAAAAACTTGTAATTTTTTAGTAAAAAAAGTAACGAAAAACTTATAAAAATAGCTCGGAAAATTGTCAAAGTGATATTTCATTAGTATTGAGCAAGGCACCAGCGTAAAAGTGCTTTTCTAAACATATTTTTTGATAGTTTGTCTCTGATCAATTGTGGAACACTATTCCAAAAAAAATCTTCTAATAACGCTCGGGCAGAATCTCCTGAGATTAGTTTACATTTAAACAAACAAGAACACAGAGGTTTTCGGAAACGATAGCGTAACCAAATCCCAGTAAGTCACTAATTAGAAGCAGGGTGTTCATTCGTATGTGTATGAAAAACGTTTTAAAAACTGTTCGTTTTTCAAATGAAAATAAACATAACGTATCAAATAGACGGAAACTGAGCTGCCGGGAGAATGATTATATCTAGAGATACAATCTAAAGGAAAGAAGGAAAGCATTTAAGTAAATCAAGCTTGCGACACCACCGTGGTTTCGCATGTTTCTTTGTGCCTTGTTTGTCCTTGCTGCTCTTTTCTCTCGCGTTTGACGAAGAACACGAGACTGTATGAAACCTAAATTGAGAACAATTGCGGAGTGATCTAAACAAAATATACAATTTAAATATCTTGAGGAGTTGAGCGACGCATGAACTTCATCGAATAACACTTGTAAGTACACGTGTTTAATCCGATCAAAACTTGACCCTGGCCCATGAAAAGTTCATTCACTTTTGAAATTCGACAGACTTCTGGGAGCCGTAGATAAATTGATTTTAAATTTGTAGACTTAAAAGCAAACAATTTACATCGCTTCAATGGATGCACGATTTAGCGTGACAGTAACCGGCACACCTGGGAGTTTCGTACGTGGTTTTACAAGATAATGATCTTTGAAATATTGTCAGAACAAAAATTTTCTTTCATAATTTAAGTTTCCCTTTCAGTTTTCAAAGGTCTGCAACTCGCCTGCTCGTATCCTTTGCAAACAAGCTAGCCAATATTTGTTTGTCGTTATTTTATGTTCATGGGCCAAATCCGCGAAACATTTCAGTGAGAAAAGTGCGATTTTTATAGTAGAGATGGGGGCAATGTTTTTAGTGTTGCATGGGTAAACGTTATTGTCTTTAATGTAAATCTCAATAGACCAGCGGGTTTAGAATGGTAAATATGCCACTTGAAATGACATATAAGCAATTAGTACAATGTGCCAACAGACCGTGGGAACATTTTCGTAAACAAGCAAGCCCACTTCCAAGGTTTCTTGAATATTTTCCTGATTGCTTCGGCAAGTACGTTTATAGTTTATTTTAGTACGGGTTTAATATCATGCCAACAGAATTACAAAACAATTAAAAGTGATTTACAGCTCACTTTGATAAAACTTGGTTTTATGGGACAAACAAAATCCCTCTCCGCGCACAGAAATATTGAGGCAAAAGCCTTTTAAGTGACTGTAACTTAGAAATAATTGAGTTCTAATTCAGTTTTTCTCGAGTTCCAGCAATTAAAGCTATGGAAAAAAAACAACCTTTTAAAATGAACAAAAGCATTGCTTTACCCTGAATACTAAGAATTTCTGAAATCGATTCATAATAGGTCACTCCTATGTTCTTCTGTCACTAGGGCTGAACGTTGTAAACGTTGTTTTATCAACAGATGTCTTTTTAATTACATCTAGTGATTAACACTGAGTTAGTTACGGTCAGTTGTAAGTTTTACTCATATTGTCATTTCATATTTACCAGAGTTAATTATCTCCCTGTTTTAATGCAATTGCGCTCAACATTCATTAGCTGCTGTTACACGTGGCCGTTTTCCCGTGGTAAAATGGTTAGAGCCGAGTGTCTGCCATTTCCCACGGTAAATTTACCGTGGTGAATTTCCATGGATACATAAGAAAGAACAAACGAATCCCCCATGACGTTCGCCTCGTAGCTCAAACGGTACAGCGCCGGAAAACGCAATCCGGAGGCCGTGGGTTCGAATCCCAACAAGGTGAAAGATTTTTTCTTTGCTTCGTGTGGTCCCCATTTCTTTACTAGGATTAATGCTCAGTATGAAATTTATGGGTTGTTCTCAGCGTAAAAATATACCAGATCCTTGTGTTTAGGGGCTGATGACATGGCGAATTGTAGCCCGGTTGGGAAACTTAAATTCCGTTTTGATTACACGACGAATTTCAACCCGGGTAAAAAATTTCAAATTGGGCGGCGGCCATCTTGTTTCATTCCATTGTTAGATTGCGTTGACATAGGTGCTTTATTTTTCAGCCCGTTTGGCTGGGCCGAAAATTCCAGCCAGGTTAGCTTATATCGGGCTGAACCTTTCTTCTTGTGATCGCAAACATCTTCAAGTAAATTTGTTCAGGAAGCCCGGTGGAAATCTCGGCCCCCATAACCAGGCTGAAATTCGCTGTGTAATCGGCCTCTTTGTCCCATAATAATAAACGAGAATGTTTGTCTTTTGGAGAATAATACAAATTAAGCACTCAAATATACCCGGGCCACAAAAAGACAAACCAAAGGAATCGGTTTCCAAGGCGATCTTAACGTATCACCAACTGAAACACATGGCAAACTGAATAACAAGAACGCTGGCTCGTGCCTTTGAATAACAGTTCCGACTCGTGCTGTACACGTGCTGTGAGGTTTTTCGACCAATAACCGCCTTGGTTCGTAATTGTAAACAGGAAGTTTCTGTATTATTGTTGTCTTGAAATGTCAACTTTATGGCCATTTTTTTAACACGTGGTACCTGTTTGAAAGACTTCTCATTTAATGAAATCCCTCTTGTTAACAATAAATCAAACGTGACTTGTTTATGCTGGTGAGTTAGTTTCTCACAGCCTCGTGAATAATAGACATTAGTATTAATTCTTTCAGCTAATTATAAAACGTAACAGCGAGCTAAAATAGTTTCATTTTACAATTTTTTTTTGTGAGTCGTAACATGCATCACCCAGAAAAAAGAACGACAAGAAGTAAAGTGTGCCCAATAGACTCGACAGTCTTGCGATATGGGTTCATGTGAATTTAGGGTCACGTACACAGTGAAAACCACCGGACAATTGGTATTAGCATGAAGAAAATAAAAAGCAAAAGTTCTGTTTTCCTGTTGATTAACCATTAGTTTATTGGATTCACATAAACGTTATACTGGTAAAGAGGCTTCAATTGTCAAATCTGCTGTTTTATCTTTACGTTCTTGTTCCAATTCGCAGGTTGAACAAATTAATTTCAATTTCATGAAACCTTTTCAGACATTTTCCTTGTGCACTGTATAATATATTAGTCTTTCATATACCACGTTAGTATACATGCCGTTGAAAAGACGATTTTCAAACAAGAAAATCGTTCAAATTGCCTCCGTAAAAATATCTTTTCGACCTTCTGCAGGTAGTAGTTACCTCTCGACAACTTTTCAGCTCAGGACAATTGAACAAAAATTTATAACAACTATTTCCTTTTTGGGATTTCATGTATCAAGCCAAAGTTTACGGAAAACAGGATTCAACATTTTTTTTTTTCAGGTTTACGGATCTCAAAAGACGAGAAATACAGAAAGGTTTTAACTTCACTCATAAGTGAAATTACATTTTAGCTGCGTGCATGACATGTCATGAATTATCGAAGCCATTTTATATATTGTAGCAATATATAAAAATAGTATATTATTGCGTGCCAAACGATGTTTTGGATGGAAACCTGAAATTCCGAAGATCAAACGGCCTTCTGTAGCTTGTTCAAGACATTTTATTCCGTTATCGAACAACTTACAATAATGCAGAATTTAAAATGCGTCGATGTTTAAATGCAAAGTAACCAAGTGAGCGGTAGTTGTCGAAGTAAGTTTAAAGCGGTGCAAGAGTTGTCTGCTATAGTCTGGCCACGTCAATGCCACGTGCTTGAAAAAATGGTCTTTAAGTCCTTCATATTATTTTAATTTTTTTCAGATTTCTTTTTTGCAAATTGCAAAGTTGGTTAAATCAATGAGAGAATCTTTCAGTAATAAATACCATTGTCCCTTTAATAAAAGGGTTTTATGTCAGGACTCGAAAGGGAACTCAAAATTTATAACCTAATTAAAAAAAAAAAACAATCTCGGTTTGACAAAATGAACACAGCAACCCTGTTTGGGATTAATTTGTCACGAGTGTGGCCTTTATTCAAATTTAACAATAATCACTCATCCGTTTACGGAATGAAGTGTTAGCAAGAATGACCAAAATTCATCAAATGTAGGGGCAGATAAAAAGCTAACGCCAACAGACATTTGACTCCGACGATTACAAGAAATAGACTTAGGCCGGTGTCTAGGAGGAGATGGGGCGGAAGGAGGGTTTGTGCTTTTAGGAAAATACGCAAATACTAACTTTACCTATAAAACCACTTCTCAGATTAAGTTAGACGAAACGAGATACCCTTTGTCTACGAGGACTACAACGATGAAGACCACAGTTACGTACGACGGATTGTGGAATCTGAAACTTGTGTCAAAGAATCTATAGGCACGTGTTGCTTCTTCTAAAGTATGACACAAATAATCCAAGCGTAAATAGCTTGTCGTCACTTAACGTAACGTAACGTAACGTAACGGATAAATTCGGAGTGTAATACTTGGTCAATAATGTTTGGTGTTTGCTAAGAAATACTCGATCAGGATAACTAGAAATTAATTACATATTCGGCACGCGCGTGGGAACCATGCGGCCCAAGATGCTTCGAATCAATCTTTCTTATTTTCTTTTTGCACCAGTTAAAGAAAAAAATGTTTGTTCTATCTAGCAAGTCTCGCGTGCTCAGGACTGAAAAGAATTTTCTCCCGGAAGAAAGCGAGACGTTCAACGCAGAGCATTTTTCGTTATTCCTTGTTAGTTTATCGTGACACCTGAATGTTACTTGAGAAAATTAGACGGGCAATATTGCGACATTAAAATCTTTAAGTAAACAACTTTATACGTTTTACCGAGTCGTGCAAAATGGCACAAAATGCGACTTTTATTCTAGTTAACATTTAATTTACGTAAAAGATATTTTTAAAATATACTTACAGTAACAAACGTATTCTAGAGTTGTTTTAAAGTTTGTCCGGGCGATATTCAGATTTGCACGGACTCGTGTTCTTTGAGTTTGTTTCAACTGCAATCCTCTGTGTTTTTGCTTATATGTCTCAAAATATCAGTTGAGGCCGGCCACGTTAAGTGTAGTAAATACAAAGATTCCTAAACTAGACAGCCCGAGTCCCTATTTTTTTCTTGAAGCAAAACCTAATACATGCACACTGTCCGCAGTAAACGTTTAGTGAATCCAAGGCCTCCATGGAAATTGGGGAATTGGAGGGTTCTGTATCCCCTGTCTTTGAAACTGCAACAAGCCTGGAGATGGTTGTACACGGCGAGCTGATTCGCAAATGTAGCAATGGGAAGCTGGGTTCACAGCAAGGTGGTCTCCATGTGAAGTCGTATACCCACTCCCCAAAGACAAACATGGTAGCTGTGAAAGCTTGTGTCTTGAGAAATCTCCTCGGCTAAACTCGGCCATGAAGGACGGGTGGATCCTCCAGTTGCAGCCTTTCTTGTTAAAGGATACTTCACCACGTATGAAGCAGTCGTGTAGGGACAGATTGTGGCGGACAGTGTTTTTCCATCGAGCTCTGTTCTCCGTGAATTCGGGATAGCCCTCCTCGATTAACGTGTAGATCTCACACAAGGGGAGCCTCTGGCGTGGTGAGCTGAGAATAGTGCGTGCAATCACGGCTACATAAGACATTGACGACGAATTGCGCTTTCGTTTTTGTTTCGTGCTTTCCAGCGGATGTGCCTCTCTCTGGTATCTAACACTCAAGGTTGATTCTTCCATTGCCTCCATTTGTCTTGTGCGCAGCAAAATGATTTCACTTAAATGAAACCAGCTGAAGCGCCCAATTGTTCCGAAGTAACATTCACGCTTACTGTTATATCTGATTTAATTATGTTCCTTTTGTCTGGTAACAAGTGTTTAACCCATCAAAAATGCTTATTTACGGGCAATTTTCTTTCAAAAGACAAAACAACGCGAGATACTTATCTTTCTACGTTAAATATCGGCGAATCCGACAGGCCGCGGAATTGCGCAAAGGGCTAAAAAGGTAATGGAAAACTAAAAACACCCCGAAAGACATCTTGCCTGGACCTACATGTATAAATAGGGTAGCGGCTGCGCAACATCAATTCGTTTCACAATGGTCCTGCAACAGAACCAGAATATCACGCTTACTAATGAAACATTGTCGAAAAAAAAAAAGAACCATAAAAGATACGACACAATTGACTTCTGGAAATATGGCAAATAAGACTTGCTAATATTTCATTAATTGGTATTTAAGATCTGTTTCCTATCTAAAAAGTGATGATTGTGAGCATTCTTTGTTATAGCAATGTGCAACTTATCTGAGAAAACAAGAATATTTTTTCCGTTTCTTTGAGAAGAATACCTTTCCACATCTTTTTGGCCACATCTTAAGGGTGGTGTTTAGAGGGTTTTTTCGTAGCTGACGTGGCACAATTTTCTGAACTTTTGAAATATGTCTGTAGTGAAATGTAATTTAAAATGTCAGGAGAATAGACAGAATATGTCATCCATAAAGATACATTCATCAGATGACTGACTGGCTCATCCTTAATAAACTCTTTCACATTGAATGGAGCATGCGCGGGACCAAGGAGTAGACAGCGTGGTCGAACCATCCGCGTAGGTCTTCCATTTCTTTCTGAATATTTTATGGCCGAAATATTTGACTTTTTTTACAAAGCCGAAGGCCCGCGCGTAGCCCCATACTCATAGAACCTCTGCCCGTCATTTTTCATGGTCATGGCTAGCGGAATGTTTCGCGGGCGCGCGTGTGCCCGCCGCCCTCCGCCGCCGTCGCGCAGGACTACTGTAGCTCCGTCGCGCAGGACTAGCGCGTATGACGTCGCAAAACATGCGCGTACGACGTCATGTTGAAACCAAAGCGAGGTTTTTTTTCGCGCGGTAACACGGCCGAATGTCACGTCAGCTGGGAAAACACTTCAATGATGTTTTGCTGTGTTTACTGAGCGGAGGAAACGGTTTTAAGTTTCACATTTTTCAAACAGTGGTCAAGACCGCATTTGAGGCTTCGAAACTCTGCAAATCAAGCCGATTTGGAGGAATATACAGCTAAGTGCTTATTTTTAAACCTGATTTCGTTTTAAATTAAAGCTAGTATCAGTGCGGGAGATGTTTGTTTTTTACGGATTTCAGAACCAGAAGCGAAGATTTGAATTTTCAAGCAAGCGAGGGACTTAAAGGTAAAACAGATTACATTTTTCGATTATGTATTGTTAGTTTTGGAGAATAGATTTGTAAAACGTGCTTACATTCAGTTGTATCGATTTCTCTATTGTTCTCTTTTATAATAGCGCGTATGCATAATTAATGTATGGGGTTATACGGAAATCTTGCCGAAGATTGTGTCGTCTATTTCTATGTGTTTAATCATTCAGTAGATAGATTGAAAAGCGATTTTATGTAAACAAAACAAGACTGATTTTATAGTACAGTTCTATCTTCACTCGCATCGCCTTACGCAAATATGTTTGTGTATTTTTGCAATTTTGATTTTCAAATCAGTTTCTCGGGCAATTTGTGACAAGCAAAAAGTGTATTTTATTTGGAAAGTAGTCGTACTAGTTTTTCTAGACGGAGAAAAAGTTGTTTTTGTGAACTTTTGTACGGTCTATAAAAATGTACTGTGCAGACGGTCGCGTAATAAGCTTACTGTTTTTGAGAATTGCTAAAATTGAAAAATAGCCTTCGTCAATCTTAATTCTTGTGCTTCCGACCTTTCGCCTTTATAATAGTCAAGTTTCACCTTAGTTAAGCTTGTTCACAGAGCGACGCTGTTAGGCTCAGCCTATCAATATATATATTATGTTAAGATTGGCGCCCCGTGTATTTCTACTGTGTTGGCTGCTGTTTAGTTCCAGTAGTTCATTTATGTAGTCAGGGCAAGCACCCAAAATCCTTTTATAAGCCATTAAGGTTACTGTAAACCTTTCTTGGTCCCATTTTGCATAATTTTAGTTTTTTTTAATTTTTGTAAAGATATAACATTAATCTAGAAAATATTGAAAGAAGTTTTGCAAAATCGTTAAAAGAACTCGAGATATTCTTAAAAAAGAGTTTTAAGGGAATAGTTGATAATTAGCAAAAGGTGTGACAATCCGATAATCTCATTCCGGAGTGCAGCGCCTTCTTGTACTTTTCCCGTTAAACTTTATCCGAGATCTCGCATTACATGTGATATGCATATTTTGTTTACATCGCAATGCGGAGCGCATTTCGCATAATCATAGCGTATTCTATTGTTCAGTAGCGTCATAGCGTAATCTCCGCGGCCATTTTCCATGTTTCACTCGGTCGTCTACGCTTGTTCCAATTCCTGAAGGTTTACAATTTGACCATGGAAAGCCAAAGTGGAAATTTTTGGTTAGCAGAATTGTAGTGATCACGAGTGAAAAGAACCGCGGCGAAGAGTAAAAGAACAATTATGAATGAATAGCTTACTCGCTTGCATTTATCACTGATACCAGCGCGTGTTTTAGGTCAATTTCCGCGGCCACGTCTGTTGTGTTTTCAATTCGTTTGTTTCCACGAAAATTTTGCTGCATTTTCGTTACGTTCTTTCCGCTCAGTTGGGTGTGCGGTTGCGCGAAACTTCGCCGTATTTTCCATGGTTTTACCCTTTGAATAACTTGACTAATCGGCGGTTAATCGAATTCACATACACTGCTCTGTGGCGATACTCTTCAGGGGGTTCTATGTTTCATTTCATTGGTTGGCGGCATGACCACGATGACAGCCGCTTTAATGAGGTGTGAAAACAGTAAAAATCTTTCGAGGCTAAAAACTCAAGGTTTGTTTTTGCGAGAATGGCCTCTGTTCAAAAGTATTAATTGGGTATGTAGAATAAAATACGGTCTTAATAACGTTTTCCCACAACCAAAAATTAATTGTGTGCTTAAGAGACTTACCACTTTCATTTTATAAGATAAAAAGTAGGGGTAGCCGTGCGTTTTTACAAGTTATATAAGTTTTTTTTTTTAACTTTTATGGAATGGTTTTCGGGGTCCGCGACATTTTTTTTTATGCCCTCCCTAGAAAGTGAAATATTGTGCGTGTCTTTTTCGGGGGCATGCTGTGATTTCCAAACGACGGCTTAGCGTTCAAAACTTTCAATTTCAGGTACAATAAAAAGACAAACATTGTAGAATTCAAAGTTAATTCTATTTGTAGCTGTAAGTTGCTCTTTTGAGAAGCATTTTTCGGGGATTTCAAGGTCAAGCAGCACAGTAAAGGAGTAAAAACGCAAAATCGGTTCACTTCCATTGATCTACAGTGGATCTACGGATTTATTATGTTCCTTCGGGCACAAGAACTTTACATTGTGTGCAACTTCTTCCGATCCATTACCAACTTCAAAACATTAATGCTATATCGAGGTGACTGGTCGGCTGCCGAAAAACTCTAGTTGGCAGGTTAGTCTTTTTAACGGTTATTTGGAGTCAAAATGTAAGAAATATTTGTCGAAAAGTGCTTGAGTTTTTTAATTTCATTTGGCGGCGTGTTTATTTTCTTGTAAAGCTACTGTAGTTTTTATGGATTCTCTGATAACTTTGGAAAAAATAGTCTGTACACTTTAATTTAAAAAAAAATCGTGAAATAATAAAACACTTTTTTTGCCGAAGTCTACGGCTTTATTTCGTCTAAAAAGATAAGATTTCTTTTCAGTTTATCATGGCACGTTTTTCGCCTATCAAATTTGTTCTAATGCAAAGAAGTTGAGAACTGACACGATGCGACTTCGAAAAATACCACTTGCCTATAATAGAGAATAAAGGAAATCAATTGTACCTAAGTGCATGAATGTGTTTACGAAAGATTACACTAAAAACCATGCTTGCCAGCAATCGAGGGAGGAAATACCTTAGTCGGATGCTTCCCGGCTTTGGAGCGGCCAGTTCTCTTTAATTGCTGGCTTCAGCCTTGTCTTTATATCTTCATCAATTGTCAAAAACGGTCTTTTTGAAAACGCTTTGCTTATCTCAATTCTCCTTTTCGACGTTTGTTTGATTTAACCGGGAACTGTTGTTTTTCTGCTTCTGTTGTATACTTTTTTTATTCGCAAAAATGGCCACTGGCAAAAGATTTTTGCAGATAAGCAAAAATTTCAAACAACGCGAGTGTGGCAGCCAAAACAAAAACTTGTGCTAATTGAAAATAACAACATGCCAGCCTTTCCTTGGATTTTATGCCTTGAGGATGCTTGTTTTATATATAAAAAAAACACTAGTCTGGTTTCACTTGAAGTTTTCTTGAAATATTGAATGGAGAAAAGGAGCCAATGTAAACAATCTTAGCAAAGAAAGACAAAACGTACGCGTTCTGCTGATCGAGGCGGCATCGCCAATTAGCTCAAAATAGTTTCATTACCGAGGCTCTGTCGTTTGCAAAATAGAGAAAGAATTTAGCACTTTAGGCTGCAAAAGGTCTATAAACACATTTTCATAGACTTTTGAGAACTCTATTTATCTTGTAAGTTTAGAATTGAGCCAGGGAGTTGAAAGTGGGCGGAACTCAGCCTTTATCTCGCGCGTTCGCGTTTTAAAACTAACCAGTCTCGCGCGACTATCGCGCAATGCATGCGCAGAAAGTATGCGCAATAACAATAGGAGGCGCCGTCTTTAAGTAGATCTACACTGCTATGGCGTTTTTGGGCGTCAAGGATGATACGGGCACAGCGTTTTGCAGTCTAAATATATATCTTATTTATGTTATCGTGGCTGCCACAATATGATATCAATGGCTTGGGGCTTTGCACTATTACTAATATATATAGATAGGCTTAGCCTAACAGCGTCGCTCTCAAAACAGAAAGCCCATGGTAAAATTAACTGAGGTGAAAGGTCGGAAACACAAGAATTAAGATTGAAGACCGGGCTATTTTTCCAACTTTAGCAATTCTCAAAAACAGAATTACGCGACCGTCTGCACAGTACATTTAGACCGTACAAAAGTTCAAAAAACAACTTGTCCGTCTCGAATAACTAGTAGGACTAATTTCCAAATAAAATGCACCCATTGCTTATCAAAAATTGTCCGAGAAGCTGATTTGGAAATCAAAATTGCTAAAAATACACAAAAATATTTGCATACGGCCACGCGAGTGAAGTTAGAAGTACAAAATCTAAGTCTTGTTTTGTTTACATAAAATCGCTTTTCAACCTATGTAATGAATGAACAAACAGATAAAAATGGACAACACAATCTTCTTTCGAAAAATTTTGTTCAAATCTCCATAAGTTTATGTTTAAAAGCAAAACTCGGACCATTGCCGAGCTGTCTTCGATAAAAGAAATCAAAACGACAAAATTTGAGCACGTTTTATAAACAATTCTCCAAAAATAGCGAGAACACAAAGAAAAAGTCAATCACAGATTGATATCAACATAAATTCGCATCGAAAAAATGTATTTTTTTACCTTTAAGTCCGTCCACTGCTTGGAAATTCTTTAAATCTACGCTTCTTCAGTTCTGAAACCCGAAGCGACAAACATCTCCCCGCATTGCTGCCTCATTGATAAAACGTATAAGTTCCTCGAAGCAAGATTTTATTCCTGAAAGTTCTTCTTTTTCCACTGCTATAGCGGCTTATGAGTATCCCTTTTAAAATTAGTATCCCTGTCTTGAGTAGCAAACCGCGAAAAACTGCAGGAAAATAACGACTTTAATTTAAGCAGTTTTCTCCGCTTAGTAAACACTGGTTCCCAGGTGACGTGCCAACGCGTACGCCGGGTACACAGCGCGCCCGCGAAACATTCCGCTAGCCATGACCATCAAAAATGACGGGCATAGGTTCTATGGTTGTTTATTGGTTCTATGAGTATGGGGCTCCGCGCGGGCCTTCGGCCCGCAGAGCTCCGCTAAAAATAGATAGACCCCCTACGTGACTCAGACAAAGTTTGCTGTCAGCTCAAAGGCTTTGTATGAGCGTGATGTGTTTTGGATATGAAAAATCGGTGAATCAGCGGTAAACGTGGTTTGAACGTTTTGGGAGCTTCAAATATAATAATACAAGGCAATGTTACATTAGGGAGTGAAAAACTGATTCAAGAAATGTAGATTTTGGCTTAAAATTCAACAAATTATGTGACGAGGCTGCACGGTGAAATCCCATCACCGGACTTCCAATCTATTCTCATGCGATAAAAAAAAAACATTTCACGACTTCTGCCCAAAATTAATGCAAAGAGAAAAATACATTTTTGTATTCTTCTTATATGACTAAGATGTGTGCATCACTAGCTTGGAAAAAGATACGTAAATGGGTTACAAATGATCCAGAATATGTATGATACAAATATTGTGACGTTTTTCGACCCGCGTTCATACAAGCAAAACAGAACAAAAAGTCCTAAAGATGACAACGCGAATTTGTTTTTGAGCCAAAATCCTGTCTTTGAGTATATATTCTAAGGGATACTGATAATATACTGTAAAGTTTGGAGAGTATAAAATTATAGGCTGCAATTGGATAAATTAGAGAGCTGCTTACTCTCGAGTATTCGTCCAACGGGTATTTTCTATTTATACTACCTGCGGTCGCATAAACGGCACTAAAATAAACGTATCCTTTCAGTGGAACCGCAATGGACAGATTATCATTTCTTTTCACCATCACTGAAACTTGCTTTTTCTTGCCATGGGCCACTTTACCGCTTAGTTCTATATTATTCGTTTCTAACGGCTCAGCTGTATATGCTGCAAACTGAACTTCTCAAGAGTGAAATCTTTCAGGCAATATTAAATATTGCTGCTCTCTTTCAATTTTTTGCATTTTCACAAAAATTTGAGACGTTCCAAGAATAGTTTTTAGGTTTTTTATTCAACATTGACCCAGGTGTTCGATTTTCTTGCGAAAATATTGATAAAAGCCGCTTCAAAGTCTTCGCAAACACCATTTTCCCATAAAAAATTCTTATATGCAGATAACACATGGAGGAGTTTGTTTGTCTGAGTCACAACGGGGGTCAAAAGTATGTGATGTCATTAGTGCAAAGGAGAGTTATAATAAAGTATACGCTCTGTTCTTGGTAAATGCCGATACGTAAGGGTTATTTTTACGCAACGCGGGGATACGTGATTTGCCCTCGGTGAATAAATCACGTATCCACGAGGTGCCTAAAAATAACCTGCTTATATTCCACATGGGCGAGGTTGACTCCCCAATGACAAACGCTTTTGTGCAATGCATATATCGGAATGCCTTTGTATGTGTGGAGAATAGAATAAAAATGCTAAACGTACGCATTGGGATTTCGACGTGGCAATGTTTTGCGTCGTGTCTGAGCTTTATTCACTCCAACATTAGAAGTTGTGACAAGTTGGGCAAGATGGCGGCAAGTCACGCGCGTTTAAGCTCCCTTGTGTTAAAGGTTTCTCTGCTCATAGCTCTTGTGCTATCCATCAATCTACACGCCTGCCAATGGAAGAGCACTTGTACTCGCCCTAAGGACATCAGAAAGAAAATCTCTATCGACGTAGACCGAAATTTTTGCGGAGATTCAGTAACAGGAACTTGTTTGATTAGACTTGAGAATATCAGAAGGAAAACTCGCTGCCGTGGACGCTCTTACGCTTTGACATCGACACCACATTCGACTGACCAACGAAGTAGCTTTAATCCTTTAAGGCTGAAGATATGTGGCGACGTGGAATTAAATCCTGGACCTGTTAATTATCCCTGCAAAGATTGTGGCAAGAACGTTCGAAATAATCAGAATGCAATCTTGTGTTCTGAATGTAATTACTGGTTTCATATGAAATGCCTTCGAATGTCGCCATCAATCATCAAGTTTTATCTAGATCACCCCAACTTAGATTGGATATGTCCTTCTTGTGCATTGCCGAATTTGAGCGACTCATTCTTCGCTGAAGAAATAGATCAAGTTTATCAAACGATTGAACCTACAACGAAGGAAAATTATGCAAATCAGAATATGGCTGACACTAGCACCTTAAACAATGGTTCTTCAGATCCTGATAGCCATGATGAATGCACAGACTGTATCATCTCATCAAGAAAAGAAAAGAACAACCAAATGAGGCTCTTGTCATACATCTGAACATAAACAGCTTACAGAATAAATTTGAAGAGCTAAAAAGCATTAATGATCAACTGAAGTCGCACATTATTTTCCTCTCTGAAACCAAAATTGACAAGTCATATCCCAATGATCAGTTCAAGTTACCAGGGTATAACATGTATCGTCGAGACAGAAAAAAAGGAGGCGGTGGTCTTCTGGCCTATTTCCACTCTAATATTTCTTCTAAAGAGTTGAAATTACCCAAGAAATACAAAACCATAGAAGCATTGGCTATTGAAACTAGACTTGATAACCAAGATATGATCTTCATCGGTATTTATCGGCCTCCGAAAATACGTGCTACTCAAGCTGAGCATCAACATCTAGTAATGGTTGAGAATGAACTGAACGATATTTGCATGTGGGCAACTCTTAAGAAGCAGTCAATAGTAATTACCGGATACTTAAATTTAGACAGACTACGAACCAATCGCAGAGAGGGAAAAATTTTGCTGGACCTTGAAGAAGTACACGAACTACATTGCCTGATCACAAAACCAACAAGGATCACTAAAACATCTGAGACGTTGTTAGATGTAATTCTAACAACCAAACCGGCAATCTTCAAACGGTGTGGTGTCATAAATCCCGAAATCAGTGATCATCATCCCTGTTTTACGGCCTATTAAAACAAGTAGTGTATCAGCACAGGCGGAAGATCATGTCGATCAAGAGCCTTAAGAACGTTAATATAGACCTGTTAAATGACCATCTTGCGACGGCCCCGTGGTGTGTTGGAGAGATTTTTGACTCACCTGACGATCAATACGAGTACTGGTTTGCTTTGTTTGAAAGTATCTTAGATGAGCATGCTCCTAGGACGAAAATGAGAGTTAGAGAGAAAGATGTGCCCTACATGACGAATGAGTGGAAAAGAGCTATCAGACAGAAACGGAAATACGCACAAATGTATGCGCGAAATCGCTCACCTGAAACTTGGAAGCTAAAAAGAAAATGGAGAAACATCGCCACAAGGGAGAGGAGAAAAGCAATAAAAATTTATTGGGCACAAAAGTCCAATGAGTTGAAAACGAGACCTAGGGATTTCTTCAAGACTTTCAACCCATTTATAAGCTCAAAGGTTAGAGACACAACGAACATTTCCATACGTATCAATGACAACATTATCAGTGATCAGAGAAATGTAACGGAAGTATTTGGAGATTACCTTTCAACAATGGCGAATGATATTGGAGGCCAGGGTGTTTTACAACGTGGCGAAGAGGACTTCAACATGCATCAGAGTGTGGAGGCCATTCGCCATTCTTACCATAACCTTTACCACGGATTTAACAAGATAGAACCTCGTACTGTTGAAAACGAATTGAGGAAGTTAAATGCGAATAAAGCGCCGGGTTGGGATGCAATTTCTCCAAAAATATTAAACCTAACGTCTGTCAGCATGGCACCTCCGTTAACAAGACTCTTTAACACCTGTATTCAGAGTGGGCAGTGGCCAAGTAGCTGGAAGAGAGGAGTCTGGAGCCCAGTCTTCAAAAAAGAAGACATGACTGATTGTGCTAATTACAGACCTGTAACAGTCTTGAGCGTAATAGCAAAAGTGTTCGAATCATTGCTCAGTAAACAGATCAAAGAGAGCATTGATAGTCATTTATACGATAAAATGTCAGCCTATAGGAAGACACACAGCTGTGAGACTAACCTAATCCGTTTGGTAGAGGACTGGAGAAAAGCAATGGATAACAAAGAGTGCGTTGCGGTGTTGTCAACAGACATGAGCAAAGCATTTGATTCGTTACATCACGCGCTCATGATTAAGAAACTCGAGGCCTAAGGGTTTTCTAATATGTCCTTACAGCTTATGCGTTCCTATCTCAACGAACGGAAAAACTGTGTCAAAATAAACGATATGACAAGCGCATGGAAGGATCAGTTAAGGGGCTGCCCACAGGGTTCATCGCTTGGTCCGTTGCTATGAAACTTGTTTCAAAATGACCTGTCTCTAAACGTACACACTAGTAACTTGTTCATGTATGCTGATGACCATCAGGTTTATTTAAGTGGACCAAAAATCCAGGATGTAATCCTCGATCTTACGAAGAAAGCGGAAAATGTTACGCAGTGGTACAAGGCAAACTTTCTCCAGGCTAACCAGAAGAAATACCAAGTTTTGACCCTGGTGCCCTCAAGGGGCGATAAGGTCGTAAAAGATGAATGCACCCTTAACATCGATCATCAAGAGATCAAACCAACAGCAAATCTGAGGATTCTAGGAGTAAATATTGATGATGATCTAACTTTCAGTGACCACATCAGTGACATCTGTAAAATAACCAGTAAGAAAGTAGGAGCGCTGGCAAGACTCCGCAACTTGATCCCATGTAAGACCAAACTCCAGTTAGATCTAACAGCAGTTCTTCCCAATTTAACGTACTGTCAATCAGTATGGCACTTTTGTAAGAAATCGGACAGGCGAAAGTTGGAAAGGGTGCAAGAACGTGCTTTAAGAGTTATTTTTAACAGTCAAACAGCCGACACTTATGAAGATCTACTACGTCGTGCAGAATTGCCCTCCCTATATAATAGGCAGCTCCAAGATATTGCGATTTTAATGTACAAAGTTTGATAAGGCCTCGCTCCCAACTACATAGCGGAAATTTTTAAGACTCAAAATAAAAGGTACTCTTTAAGAAATGCTGACTTTGACATTCCCCGATACACCTCGGTGAGATACGGCAAACACTCCATAAGATACCTTGGTCCATATCTCTGGTCAAAACTAAAAACAAGTGGTCGGCAGCATAGGACATTGGACAGTTTTCGAAAATATATAAGAAAGAAAGACCTAGCTACTTTGATTGAGGACGGGTGTGTTAATTGTAATATTTGCATTACTTAAAGTATGTAAATTGTAAACTTATTTTAGCGTAGTTAATTCATCTTTTTAATGACCTTGTGTATTGATCGATTATTTTATATCACGTTTTAATGTAAATATTTTAGACAGTGAAGAATTGTAAATTTTTAACTTATCTTAGCATAATTCATATTTATTTTTACTTTTTTTAGTGTCCACAATTAACTAGTAAGCTAAATACTTTGACACTCAAATAAAGTTTATTATTTATTATGAGTGACTCAGAAGACGACTTGTTTCTTTCTCAGAACAATTTCAGACGAGGAGCTTGCCACTGAACAGACTCGAAGTGCTTATGATAACGCGCAGTTTAGCGTTGCAGAAGTGACTGAAGGGTTGTTCAAAGATGCCGAGCAACGTCAAGATATCGCAGCAGTTTGCAACAAGATAGAGGAGATTAATGACGATGGCAAGAAGTCAAGTTAAGCGAAGAAAGGTAAAGCAGAATCCAGTATTTCGAAACGATCATCGTCTGTGTTCATTTTAACAAATTGCTCGGTTGTGTTCAAAATGTAAAAATCCTTAAAGTTGGTGACACATTTATTGCTTTGCCGTTATTTTTGTTTGCAACTTTGGGTGTTGAGAGGAGAATATGTCGGGGGAATATGTTGAGGAAAATATATTCCATTGTTTTGCTATTGTTTCAACCCCGCACCCCCTGTAACAATCAAAAGCCGCCAACAGCTTTTCAGACAGTTGATAATTAGCGGGGATTACTCAATATAATCCCCTACGAGAACAAAGAAAACGAAGCCACGTGGAATAGAAGCTTTGATATCTTCTTACATAAACAGTCAATATGAACATCGAAACAAAGTTGTTCATCAAGTTCAAGGCCTAGCAGCTTAACGTTCTTGGCCTGTTTCAACTAATGCTTCACATAAGAACTATAGTAAACTTCACTGTTCTGCGGCATTGGCTCTTTCCCACATAGAATATCTTTGATTTCAAGAATAAAGGAGGGGCTGAAGGTTCATTCTTATATTTCATTATAAAAATACAGAAAATCCATTTGCGTCAAATATATTGTAAGAAAAGTTCGTAATTAATCAGAATAGCAGAAGACAATAGCTACTAATTTTGCTTCTTTGATGAAGTTCCCCAAATACAATATCTTTAAAAAATTGCATGTTGTGCGATTGGGTCTCAAAATACTTGAAACCTTAAAACAATTAGACTTAATGCACCTTGAACCTTAACTTTTTAGCGGTTTTTGAGTCTAGGCCAATGAGACCACTAGTTGTACATAACAATGAAAAATGTTGACATTCCATCGTGCATTGCCGTTCAGCACTATCCTTATTCGGATCATTACTTAATTTGCATCCTTTGAGCTGTATCTCAAGCTTGCGATCCTCATTACTCAAACGTTTTCCTAGACGTTTTCCATCAATTAGTATTGTCTTTGTCTTGGAAAAATTAAGTGGCAGTTTGTTGTTTGTTACCCACTCATCAACGTTGGAGACCTCCCGGGAGAGTGGTGTCGTCAGCAAACATGTCGATCCGTGTGTGGACATGTAAGGATAGATCATTGATGAACATAACAAAACGTAGAGGACCCAGTATAGAACCCTGTGGCAAGCCCGCTGTAATAGTCCTTATTAAATTCATTAATAATTCATAACAGTTATGACAAATCAATAGGTGGTATTTGAGTCACATGTACACCTCTGTAAACCCCAATACAAATCAACTGAGTTGATGAATTATTAAACAGTAGAATTAACTTTTGATACAGATCTCTACTCATTGTTTCATTTCATAAGTACGATAAAATATTCGCGTCCGATCTGTATGGGCGTTTACAATGGCTCGCCTTCAGCTCGCCATTGTAAACGCCCATACAGATCTCCCGCTCACATTTTATCTACTACTAACAGACGATGTCTGCCTCATGAATGAAACCAACTGAGTACGATCGGTTAAAAATGATTTGAACCAGAGTAAAGCATTCCTATCGAGTTTGTAGGCTTCAAGCTTTCTGAGCAAAGTCGTATGATCAACCATGATATCAAAAACCTTCTAATAGTCAACAACAATATGCACCCTTTTGATGGACTTGTAGAAACAAGTCTTTAAAAAGATGCATGCTAGTTACCAACGGACCGTTCTGGCCGGCCAGTTCTGATAAATGGTAAACGCCATATGTCAGGAGAAAGACAAGGGGCGAAATAGTAAAAATCGCTAATCGACCAGTAGAAAAGTCGAGGTCTTTTCCCTATCTTGAAATACAGCACAGTCGTCTTAACCAAAGAATAAAGCAAAAGGTGGGTTTTTGGAAGTCTTTCTGAATCGCGTGAAGGCCACGTGAAGACCACGTGAATCGATCCGCGCGGAGAAAACGTTTCTAAAAGGAGTTTTGTTCGCCATAATTCTCCTTGGTTTAGTCGCCATTTTTGTTTTCTTGTCTTGTAACTTGTTTCCAGTACTTATCGGCACTTGGATCGGCTTTTTCCGACTTCATCATACGATTCGAACTATTACAAACGTGATCGGAAAATGCTGATCAAGCGTTGCTTAGTGAT
>JAJLRJ010000003.1:26567937-26643864 GCA_024195265.1 Dendrophyllia cribrosa | reverse complement strand
GGAAAATGGGTATCCGGATAATAGTTTACCTAGACGACATGCTCATTATGAACAGCACCTTAAAGGGTGCCAGGGAAGACATCCTAACCCTAAAGTACATTCTAGAGAATCTAGGATTTCTGATAAACATAGAAAAATCCATTTTCATTCCTGTGCAGGTCATCGAATTCCTGGGAATCACCGTGGACTCGACCAACATGAGGTTTCTCCTCCCGGAAGGGAAAGTAGCTGCTATTCAGAGGGAATGTCGCCATCTGGTAAGCACTCGGGTGGCTTCATTGAGCCTACTTTCGCACATAATAGGGAAGTTAACTTCCTGCAAAATTGCAGTTCTTCAAGCTCCCCTCTATTACCGAGGGATTCAACATTTGAAGAACAGCAAAACACTTGCACAGTTTACCAACAGAGTAGAAATACCTTTAGATCATCATGCTCTAGAGGATCTAAGCTGGTGGGCAAACAACCTTCCCCTTGCAAACGGACGTCCCATTCGGAACTCCCTACCACATCTAATGATTGAATCAGATGCTTCCAATTCGGGGTGGGGAGCGGTAAGCAATGGGGTAGACACAAGGGGGACATGGACACAGGAAGAAACCAGTCTTCATATCAACTGCAAAGAACTTTTGGCGGCATCATTTGCAGTGAAAGCCTTTACCAAAAAGCTTCAGAATGTCCATGTCTTGATTCAAATAGACAATACTACAACAATTGCCTATATCAACAAAATGGGGGGAGCCAAAAGGTGCCTCCTCGATCTTTATGCAAGGCATTTGTGGAATTGGTGTCTCCAAAGGAGAATCACTCTAAGGGCCGAACACATCCCAGGCTGTCTGAACACCATAGCAGACAGGGAAACGCGAGCCAAGCTAGACTCGTCCGATTGGCAGCTAAACCAAAACTGCTTTCAGACAATAATGGACAGGCTGGGTCAGTGTACGATCGACCTTTTTGCAAACAGAACCAATCACCAACTACCCAGGTTTTACAGTTACAAACCCGACCCGGAAGCGGAGGCGATCGATGCCCTGATACAACCATGGGTAAGGGAAATAGGCTATGCCTTTCCCCCATTCGCTCTAATAGCCAAATGCCTAAGAAAGGTAATTCACGAGAAGGCAACAATAACCCTTGTGTGCTCAGTGTGGCCCACTCAACCATGGTATGCCCAACTCCTCCAGCTAGTGGTGGACACACCCATCCTCCTTCCTGTAACCACAGGGCTCTTAACAGGCCCTCAGGGTCAGGAGCACCCACTGGTGAGCAACAAAACCCTCTTACTTGCCGGCTGGAGGGTTTCAGGCAAGATCTCCTTACAAAAGGCCTATCAGGACAAGCTACAGGCATTGTCCTTGCTGCCCAGAGAACTTCAACTCAGAATCAGTACAAGTCCTGCTGGTCAAAATGGGTGGGCTGGTGTGATAAACAGCAAGTTGATCCCATTCAACCGGGTATTGTAAAGGTGGTAGATTTTCTATCTGACTTATTTCAATCGGGTCTTCAGTACTCCACCTTAAATACTTATAGATCTGCAATAAGCTCTACCATACCACCTGTGGATACAAGCCCAGTGGGACAGCACCCGTTAATATGCAAATTCATGAAAGGGGTTTTTAACATGTGCCCTCCACAACCAAAGTACTCCTACATTTGGGATGTATCATTAGTGACTAAGTATTTGGAAAACCTTCCAAATAATATTGATCTCCCATTTAGCACCCTTACCAAGAAATGTGCTATGTTACTAGCCCTCTCAGGTTCTAAGAGGCAGTCAGATCTCCGGGCCTTAGACATCAGATTTAAGAAACACATCCCTGAAGGGGTCACCTTTCAGTTAGCAACATTGACTAAGACTAGGGGTTCCAAGAATTCTATGGAATTCTTTTTCCCTTCTTTTCCCCACAGTAAGAAGTTATGCCCGGTAGCATGCTTAGATTCTTATGTAGAAAGATCTACAGCTTGGAGAGGGGTTGACAGTAGCCCCCAACCATTATTTCTCTCCCTTCAAGCTCCCCATAAACCAGTGACTTCTGCAACTATTGGGAGGTGGTTAAAGGATATCATGAAAGAAGCTGGTATCGACATTGACATGTTCAAGGCTCATTCCACTCGAGGGGCGGCAAGTACAGCTGCTAGGGACAGAGGGGTCTCTATCCAGGAAATTCTGCATACTGCGGACTGGACCAGAGAGACGACATTTAATCGTTTTTACTATCGCCCAAAGTATTCGGTCTCGTTTGGCAAAGCAGTCCTCCAGGGTATGAGTTTGCATTAAACAGACCAATTAGTGAATTCGGAGTGCAACCTGCAATAGAATTGCAGATTGTACCAGGCTACATAGTAGCTGCTGAACAATCAGAATTCTATTAAGGTTGCACGAAGAATTCACTAATTCCCACCTCTCCCGCCTCTCTAAGAGTACTGCTTTACCATGACTCTAAAGTCCTTGTCTCGTTTTCTCTCTCTCTCTCTTCAGATGACTCATTGAGAGATGGCTAGGACATATTCTGCTGGCATGAGTGCCTCAACGTTGGACTCTCATCGTCCTTTTGTTCTCGTTGTTCAAGACGGATTTTGCCTTTTGTCATTGAACATGGTGTAGACTGATGCAAGCCACGGATACTGGCTTTTATGTTTATTCTGTCGAAATAAAGCATGTTTATTTTCTGATCTTATGGTTGCCTCATTTATGTTACTGATTAATGCAAAGCTCAATATGGCCGACGTGGTTGTGGTGCCCAATGGCCTTATGGGATCGTATTCCTTATTTGGAATAGTAACTTTCCTTTTTAGGAAATGCTTTAAAAGTGCTTTGTTCTACTTTATTATCTTGGCCAGACCAATTAGTGAATTCTTCGTGCAACCTTAATAGAATTCTGATTGTTCAGCAGCTACTATGTAGCCTGGTACAATCTGCAATTTTGTTGGTCCACAATATTAAATGTTCGTTTAGTTTTACGAAGCGCTTCTGGTAAGCGATGTTGATTTGGCTTAAAAGGAATCTCGTGAAAAATTTCTAAGTGTCACGAAATGGGTCGCTCGCGCACACAGAGACTCGAAAATTAGTCTGAGCCAAATCAACATCGCTTACCAGAAGCGCTTCGTAAAACTGAACGAACATTTAATAACAGTTTTTTTAATTGAAGCTTCTAAATGTATGAAGGAAAATTACTATAAAATATGACTGTACCGGTATATATTTTGTATTGTAGATAAGCAATGTACTATAAGGAAAGTTCAACATTGTAAAAGTTCAAATTTGTCTGCAGTTGACTAATAAATAATTATAATGTGGGTTATTGTGTAATGTTTAAGACCTCAGAGCTTTCTAATCCACAGTTTTATTTCAAGAAGTTAAATGTTATTTTCAGACGTTGCAAAAAATTCCCAGATATTCCAAGAAATTATCAGTAGGAACCTATTAATAGGATTCCAAGGCTCCATTCAACCTGAAATATTCCTAGGAATTCCTAGGAAATGAGTCCGAATTTACCGTGAAAATTCACACCTGATATTCCTAGGAATTCCTAGGAATTCCAAGAGTTATTTCGCAAGGGTTGTAAATTCATTGAGCTGTTAAGCATTATTGGTCCTTCAATACAGAAGAAAGATACTCCAATGCGAATGTCAATTCCCCCTGGTGAACGTTTAGCGTTAACCCTTAGGTATTTAGCAACTGGAGAAAGTTTTCAGTCTTTGTCATTTCAATTTCGAATTGGAAAATCCACGATTGCAGGAATTGTCTTGGATGTTTGCACAGCTATAATCAATGCCTTGAAGGAGAAATATCTCAAAACACCGGACAGCGAAGAAACGTGGCGTGAAATTGCCGACTTATTCCTCTCCAGGTGGAATATTCCCAATAACATTGGGGCAATAGATGGAAAAAGAATTGTGATTCAAAAGAAGAAGTGGTAGTGAATTTCAATGGAAAGGATGAGATGGCAAATGCAATTACAAGCGGTAAGTGTTATCCTGTTTTATGTACATCATATTTAGCTTAATCAAGTTAAGTACAGCTATATAGCGTTAATTAAATAGAGACGAATTCCTATAATTCCACATCATAGACGTTGAATGGCTTTCCCAACATTTGTAAGCTTAATTGACTTGTAATTTTGGCTCTATGAATTTTTTGTGCCAGTCGAATGTTAAAATTTTAAGTGCTGCTAATTTAGCTAGACATGTTAGCTACTGTATAAAAAGGCAAACCAAAAAGCGATAAGCTTACTTGCCATCACCATCAAAATGCTCGATTGAAATACCTTGGCTCCCCATTGTTTAAATGGCAGAAACTCCACTGTTTTACGGTCACTGTCCTCAGTTGGGTTTTCCCCATTCGTGTTGGCCCTTCCCCAGACTCTGCCATTTGCCAAGTCTGACCTATGGGGCCTTGAGGTCCATTGCAGGCGAAAATCCTTGATGGATACCTCCATCAAAAGCTTTGCCCAAAAGATCCAAGCCTGTGCTGTCTGTGGTGACAAGAGATGATGCATTTGCTTTGCATTGACAAGGTTTCTAATGAAATTTTTTCCTCATTCCAGCCTATTCAGAGAGCAACGGATTTTCAATTACAGACTCTTTCTCATGCCCAAGATATCCGAAAACGGATTTGGAATTATGGCAAACAGATGGAGGATCTTCCGAGCACCTGTTGAATCATAATCAGATACATTGTCATGGCAATGACATGGCAAAAATAAAACTAAACCACCGAACAAATATAACAAACATTCGTACATGACATGACATGACAAATACTACGTACATACCACAACCAACACATCCCCAATCTTTCAAAATCTTACAACACAAAACTTCACACCATGCTGCTGACATGCCTACCTTTCCTCTCACAAAATGCTAACCCCTGTGGCAGGAAAGTCATTCACCTAGACCTAACCCTAATCCCTCGGGCAAGGTAACCGATCCCCTTACCAAATGCTAACTCATGGGGAGGCTGGAAAGTCATTCCCCTAGACCTAACCCTAACCCCAGTCAAAATTCTGCAGTCGTTAGTAAAGTATTGCACTTAAAACGGGAAAGTTGCTGTCAATACCATCAAGAAACCCAAATATAAATTATATTGAGAAATTCTTTCATCTCAAAAAACTGGAGCTGCACAAACAAGTTTTACAGGATCGCATAACAAGAGAATGTTACGAGGAAATGTCTCAGCCAGTATATAACACAATGATAAACTTTCCTGCAGTGTGGATCGGATCATTGACTCTATGGATATGTGGATGCACCTGATCATCAAGGGTGATGGCAAGCAAACGAAGTACTGAATTTTCTTGAAATGGAACTTGGAATTGAAGAAGTTGTGTGCAAGTATAGATGAACTATGTTCTGTATGCACATGAAAAGTTCTTTTGAATGCACTCACAATAGTGCTGCACACTAATGACATCACAGACTTTTGACCCGCCGCTGTGACTCGGACAAACTCCTCCTGCATAATAATTTTGTATTGGAAAGTGGTGTTAGCGAACACTTTGATGCGGCTTTTATCAATATTTTCACAAGAAAATCGATCACCCGGGTCAATGTTGAATAGAAAACCTAAAAACTTGTTCTTGGAACATCTCGAATTGGTGAAAATGCAAATAATTGATAGAGAGCGACAATATTATTGTCTGAAAGATTTCACTCTTGAGAGGTTCAGTTTGAAGCAGTACAGCTGAGCCGTTAGAAACGTAGCGTATAGAGCCAAGCGGTTATAAAAAAGTGGTCCATGGCAAAAAAGGCAGGCTTAAAAAATGGTGAAAAGAAATGTAATCTGTCCATTGCTCCACTGAAAGGATAGGTTTATTTTTATGCTGTTCATGTGACTGCAGGTAGTAACAGAAAAGTTCATACTCGTTGGACGAATACTTGAGAATAAGCAACTCTCTAATTTATCAAATTGCGGCTTATATACTCTCCAACGTTACAGTATATATTCAGTATCCCGTAGAATATATACGCTAACAGGATTTTTGCACAAAAACAAATTTCCGTTGTCAATTCCTGGACCTTTTCTTCTGCTTTGCTCGTATTTGCGGGTCGTAAATGGTATTTGTATCAAATACATATTCTGGATCATTTGGAACCTTTATCCGAGCTAGTGATGAACACATCTTAGTCATACAATAATACAACAATTTACTTTTCCCTTTGGCTTAATTTTGGGCACAAGTCCTGAGAGCTAAAGAGATTGGAAGTCTGATGATCCTATTTCACTGTGCAGCCTCATCACATAATTTATTGAATTTTAAGCCAAAATCTACATTTCTTGAATCAGTTTTTCACTCCCTGATGTAACATTGCCTTTTATTTATTAGATTTGAAGCCCCCAAAACGTTCAAATCACGCTTGCCACTAATTTGAGCGGGATGTGTTTTGAATATGTAAAGTCGGGGAAATTAGTGGCAAGCGTGATTTGAACTAATTTCCCCGACTTTTCATATCCAAAACATATCCCGCTCATTCAAAGCCTTTGAGCTGACAGCAAACTTTGTCTGAGTCACACAGCGGGTCTATCTATTTGTAGTAAGTGTGTAGCGCTATTTAAAGGGTTGTTGTAACGCCAGAAATGAAAATAACCAGGTAAAAGAACAGAGCCTGTAATGTCTATATAATGGATGAGTCAATTCCAGCAGTGCCCATCCCCCCGGGGCAACCCCCGGGCATTTGCCTTTTTTTTAGTAAGGTAAATGCCCCACTCCCGAGTTCATACAGCCCAAGTTTAAATAATATTTGTCTTGTAGCTAGAGCCAGTGAACAGACTAGAGTTCTGTAAGTTGAGAAAAAATGAGGTTTATTAAATATTTTCATCTATTAAATCATGCAGTACAAGTTTTAATGTCGTTTATAAAACTATAGTATTTGTATCGAAGAGAAATGGCTTTTGGTCCCAGTTATCCAGAAGTTCGAGAAACCGAGGGTTCAAGAAATCGAAGTTCCATGTAGTTCGAACGGCAACAGACTATGCATCTTCTTAAATTCTTTTGCCTTTGAAATGAAAACATTTACGATATATTAATAAGAAACAAAACGGTCAAACATAAGTTTCAAAATGTCTACAAGCTTTTCTAGCCCTTGCTGGACCAGCCATTCTCCGACAAACTCCTCGTTCTTGCCAATAACAGTCCTTGAGGGATGCCATGTTTGAAGAGTTGTCAAACTGTGAGGCCGAAGCCACGTGGCTGTCAAATTCCCCGGGGTAAATGACTGGTGTGCTAATACCCCCCCCCCCCCCCCCCCCCGGGCCAAGATAAAAAATGCCCCACCCCCGGGATAGCAATATGTGGAAATGACCCGGGGGGGGGGGGGGGGGGGGGATGGGCACTGCTGCAATTGACTCATGCATAACCAACATATATATGGTATTACATCAGAGTCAGCTTTCATTTCATACAGTTCACAAAGACTGAGAATGAAAAGTTAACAGTCCACGAGGGTTCACGCAATACATCAAAGAATAATTCTCATATTTTTTGTAATTCTGTGAACCGTGGTCGAACTGAGTTCTTTACAAATTTCCTTTCTACAGTTCTCCATGTGAACTGATTGAAACCTTGCACAATGTCCTCATTTTCAAATAGTCCGAATGTGCTAACCAGAGGATGTATTATAAGGTCTGGAAAACATTTCCCACATGTGGGTATTTCCCTTTGCTCCGCGCATGAGATTTAATGGTGTAAACGGATATACATCATGTCAGTTTGAACTTCATAGATCACACCATTTTTAGATAAACAAGCAGGCTCTTCCAGTGCTAAATAGTTGTGTATCGTGTTGTAAACAAATGTATTTAACAAGATGACCTTCTAACATTAACAGCAAATCATGCCAAGGGATTATTGATGAGACTAGTGGAAGTCGTTTAAAAAGATACACTCTGCACTATCAACACCTACCCAAGTGCAACTCCCTGTTGTAGGATTACAGAAAGTGTGGTATAACAGTTAGAGGATTGAGGAGAAAAGTCTTGCCACATGCAGTTTGCACTTTCCATTATAACAAGGTTTCTATAACCCCATTTACACTGCAGAAAAAGTTGGCAAGGCAAGGATGAAAATCGGCAAGGGTAATTTTCATTTTCGGTTGATCCTCGCCGTGAGCTATCAACTTAAGCAGTTGAAAAGCAACCTGAAAAAAATTCAGGCTTGAACAGGATTCCAACCCAAGACCTTGCGATACCGGTGCAATGCTCTATCCACTGAGCTACCAAGCCATATGGACAGATAGTCAATTGTGAGTTCGTAATATACCCGATGATAGTGAAATACATGAATATGAATATATGAAAATCATATATGTGTACTGCGAATGAAACATGAGTGAAATTTGATCCTCGCAGTGAGCTATCAACTTAAGCAGTTGAAAAGAAACCTGAAAAAAAAATTCAGGCTTGAACGGGATTAGAACCCATGACCTTGCAATACTGGTGCAATGCTCTATAGAGTATTATTAATATTTGGTCTGAGCCGTCTCATATTATGGTAGAACCACAAACAAGTGAATGCATATCTATTCACACAATGTCTGCACGGCTATAATTACTGAAAATGCATACAGTTTGCTTATCGTCACAGTTCCTAATTATTCTAGCTTACTCTAGTTTTCCTTACCCATTGTCAGGCTGACTTTCTCGCGTAAAATAGATGTTCATGCATGATAGTTCAAGAAAAAATGTATGGATAGTTTACATGTATGTGGAAATTAAAAATAAGGTTGAAACTATGGAGTTGTTTTTGTTGAGTTTCTCGCGTCTGGTTAAAAAATATTTTCAAGTCACGCACCGATCCTTGAGCTGGCTTAAACAAAGCACCGATGTGAATATCGTCCAGTTATTTTGGATGTATATGTAAGTAGCAAATAATCAATTTTACTCCATCATTTGTATTTTTTATTTTTTGCTAGAGTACACTTGCTTCGACAAAAGCAGAAAATGCAACAAACGCCTATATGGAAAACAAATAAGACTACTGGAGGTCTTGATTCTGAGTTGCATGAGCCTTTACAAGTTTTATTGTGCAAAACGAAAAATAATGTCATTTTCAATGTCATTTTAAATAGTCCAAATTGTCTAAGCTATTCAAGCCAGTCTTGGCAATGCTGCAGAAGTCAACACTTAGGAAAATTCCAGCAGAGGTAATGCGACACAAATTACAATTCTGTAATGGGCACAAGCAGCGTATTCTTAATGATCAGTTTTTTCTTGTTGCAAGGCAGGATGTTCCATTGGAGAGAGTTATTTCCTTGTGACAGCGTGAGAGAAAGAGAAAGTCACCTGAGAATGTTGTTAGAGTAAAATATCTTGGAGAGTAAAGTATCCACTCCAGGGCTTTGGCAGGGGAGTTTTCTTTGCAAACATTATTTCGGCAGTAGTTTAGTTCCTGAAGGAATACCAGTTGATTCTACTCTCTATGTCCGAAATAAAACTTATAGAGAAAAGAGAAAAATAGTTGCAACCAGCCTACCTCAAAAGGACCTAACTCCCAACTTTCTTGATGTCGTTGCCTTTGATATGCTGGTCAACTTGGACGTGGATATAAGAAGTCTTACCCCCGAGAAACATCTTACAGCCAAATCTTTGACAGCGTTAAAGATGTTAGTCAACACCGCGAATAGATCATAGACTATGATTATACAGGTATCATAGATGAGGAACATATCAATGACATATTTGGATCAATCTTGGTTAGCATTTGGAATAAAGGAGGTCTGTCTGAAAGAGTTTAAGCCCCCTTTTAAGTTAAAGTGTTATTGCATGCCTCACCACCTGCTCCCTTTTGTCATAAAAATAAGGGTCACATTTCTTGCGAGGTTGTTTAAAAATGTATTGTATTTTTGTTCCTCCAAGTTATTCGTAAGCAAAGCCATAGCACAAAACATGTATTGAAAAACTTGTGCATATTTTAAAAAGTGTTTAAAAAATTCAGTGTCCATCGGACGGAGAACTTAGATAGGTTCCAATTCGATGTGGAAAAGAATGTATAGAAAACCAAATCCCTGATTTTAATTTCAATTTGCATCCAAATTATTAAAACATGAAAATGAATAAATCTCTTTCTTCCTTAACATTGCATTGATTCCTCTTCCTCTTCCTCCTCCTCCTCCTCTTCCTCCTCCTCCTTTTGTATGTGTATGTTTTCTCGGGGAGAATTAAGATGCTGGCATTATAATAGCAATTCAAATCAAAGTTTGTTTCTTGCAGTCGTTAGAGACTACTGACCCCTTTTTAATTAAAATTTGTTCATTGCTGAAAGTTAACTAATCTTTGTAGGGTTCAAAGTGCGTTGAAAGTTTATTAAAATGAATAGTACAATTAGTTTTAATTGCAGCTAATTTTCTTTTTCATCTGTTTTTATTTGCAGAGAAGTCTTTCAATTGTGGACGATGAGGCCACCTTAGAAGTATTTGCTTCTCCCCTCTCCAGCCTTCTCAAAGAAGGCATACCAAGTACAGTAGAGGGGTGGAAGGGGAAGGGGGAATCCATTCCGAAGGGGTCAAACAATAACCCTTCAGTTTTTTTAAACTTTGAGTTTCAATTTTTTCTTATAACTGTGCACCATTTTGGAAGTGTGCTGCTCTTTGTCTGAAATTTGTGGTCAATTTATGTCAATGTAAGCTTATTACTATTGTTTATACAAAATATTTTTTTGAACAATTTTTTTTTTGAAAGTTGATTCACTGCCTCCTTAAAAGAGGTATAGCATTCCACTCCACTGTAAATACCATATTAGAAAATTAATAAACAGCAAAGGAGTCAAACATCAATGTTTTTTAAGGGGCTAAACAAACAAGGTGGTAATTCTTTCTGCTCGCTCAGTCTTTAGGCGAGGAAAAGAATCTCTCCGTTTTACTATAACAAAAAATGCACCGCAAAGCAGTTATCTTTGCAACAGCATCATCCATTGCTATAGCGCTTTGATGCATATTTACATGTTATGCATTCCATTAAATGCTGTGGTATCTTATAAGATGAAATGGGTGAAAAATTTGCTTCTCATTTCAGCCATCCAATAGCACTTTTTTGTAGCAGTAGAAATAATTGCTTCGTTTTTTTAGTGTGCAGACATTGGAGGGGCAATGGAAATACCTGAAGGAGGTAAAGGACTCAATCTAGTAAAAATTGATTCTAAACTGGTATGTGCTTACTACTGATTTGCTGTGAAATGTTGGAACGACTAATTAAGTCTTTTTTTTTTCTTTTCTTTTAAGATGACGACATGGGGGATTTCCCTCCTCCTCCTTCCCCTCCCTCTGCTGCAAGGCCAGGTAAAAATTTCAAATTTTTGGGACTGGTGCCTTTTTTTTTATTTTTAAGAACTGAAAATTTTTGTTCCTCCTAGTTATTCGTAAGCAGAGCCATAGCGCAAAACATGTATTGAAAAACTTGTGCATATTTTAAAAGTGTTTAAAAAATTCAGTGTCCATCGGACGGAGAACTTAGATAGGTTCCAATTCGATGTGGAAAAGAATGGATAGAAAACCAAATCCCTGATTTTAATTTCAATTTGCATCTAATTCATTAAAAAATGAAAATCAATAAATTTCCTTCTTCCTTAACATTGCATTGATGGGTAAAAGAAATTGATGATCAGCACAAAAGATAATGAAGAATATTTTTATGATAGTTTTGTTGTAAACTAAATTAATTTGATAGTTGCATGTATGGTTATTGTACAAGTTTTATGTTATATTTGCATGCATTCCAGGCGAGGAAGAACTGCCGCCGCCTCCTCCTCCTCCTCGCAATGGTATGCCATGTGGTGGCCAAGGGCACATAATTTTACAAACAGTAAGTTCTGTTTTTGTATGCGTATGTTTTCTCGGGGAGAATTAAGATGCTGGCATTATAATAGCAATTCAAATCAAAGTTTGTTTCTTGCAGTCGTTAGACTACTGACCCCTTAATTTGTTCATTGCTGAAAGTTAACTAATCTTTGTAGGGTTGAAAGTGCTGTTGAACGTTTATTAAAATGAATAGTACAATTAGTTTTAATTGCAGCTAATTTTCTTTTTCATATGTTTTTATTTGCAGAGAAGTGTTTCAATTGTGGAGGATGAGGCCACCTTAGAAGGGATTGCTTCTCCCCTCTCCAGCCTCCTCAAAGAAGGCATACCAAAGTACAGAAGAGGGGTGGAAGGGGAAGGGGGAATCCATTCCGAAGGGGACAAACAATAACCCTTCAGTTTTTTTAAACTTTGAGTTTCAAATTTTTCTTATAACTGTGCACCATTTTGAAGTATGCTGCTCTTTGTCTAATATTTGTGGTCAATTTATGTCAATAATAAACAGCAAAGGAGTCAAAGATCAATGTTTATTAAGGGGCTAAACAAACAATACCACACTGTATATAATGACTTAAAAAACTCATAACAAAAACTCTTTAAAAACTCTTCAAAAAACTCAAAAGCAAAAACATTCCTTGTAATAATGGCAACATATCCAGCAATTTTGGCTGAAAATAAACAAATACAGAATTTATTAGTGACAAGCAGAGAAGAAATTTGGACTTTATTTATTCAGGTATGTGTACATTCCATTGTTGTGGTTTTATCTTATTTTTCACTCCCAAAACACTGTATCCTTCCAAAATATAAATCTCCACACACTCAAATATAACTCCAGACACTTATACGAAGCAATAAGCAAGGTTTTGCATGAGAAAAACCAATCTACCGGTAAGTATCATTGCACCGATTTGCTCCCACGTGCTCGCTAACCAAAACTTATGCACACTATTTATACCAATCATCCTTACTCGATTCTTTACTTCTTGCTTCAATCTCGCCCCAGTTGTTCAAAAGGTGAATAGCGCTATCCATCGGAGAAATCACTATCCAGTGGATAGACATTATCAAAACCAATTGTGTTTCCCACTGGAGAGTAATTTGTGACCTCACACGGGAAAACGTACACTAACGCTTATCCGTTAAACGGCTAAAAGCGTTAGGTGTCCGTTAGACATCCGTTAAAAAATTTCCTGAAAACCGTAAACGCTTTCACCAAACCGTTAGGCGTTAGTATTTAACCGTTAGCACGAATAGCGTATCCGTTAGGCGTTAGTATTCAACCGTTAGAACAGATATCGCATCCGTTAGGCGTTAGTTTCTAACCGTTAGATCGAATAGCGTGTCCGTTAGGCGTTAGTATTGAACCGTTAGATCGAATACTGTAACCGTTAGCAAAGAATTAACATCCGTTCGCTAAGGTTTGGCATCCGTTAGGACTAGCCTGAACGTTAGAATTATCCCAGCACCCGTTCAAGAGGTGCTGGAAATGACTGTTCTAAAGGTGATAGCGCTTTTCGTTTGCTTAGCTTTTGGCATTCAGTGACGGCAACCTTCACTTACTATTTCCATGGTATAAATCTAACATCCCAGCAATACTCGTTGAAAACGGAGCAAAGTTTCGTCCAATAATCCATAATTATAAACAGTCTACGAAGAGTCGCTTTCACTGATACGTTCATTATCGAACGGCAAAATGATTCTTTCGAACGGCTCGCCGTGAATGTCGAGTGGCTGAACGACAGACAGACTGGCGGTAATTCGTAACAAGCAGTCCGTGAGAAGACAAAGTAATAGTACGAGTCACGCTCGTTTTACCAATTATTTGAATCGAGCAATGTTTTGACTTCAAGGCCAGGGAATGATAAACGTGATTTCTTTTATGAGACTGCTAAAAAATTAATTCTTTTTCGCTGCTTGCTCGCGGAATGTAAACAAGCGGCCCGGAGTCCCAAGTGCAGTAGTCACGCAAAATTCATGTGTAAAATTCTTTCTGCACTTCACGTTTACTTATTGTTAAAATAAATCTTGAATGGAACTAAAAATTATAATCGAAATTAAAGACAGTAGGGAAAGTTGGGCAGCAGAAAAAAAATTTAACCCTTTGAAGTTTGTTGTAGTTGTCGGTAAAAAAGAGGCTTGGCGGTCCCTTGGGGAAAATGGTAAAAGTGCACCAAATTTGCATATGTCAAAACGGTAATTTGAAACCTGAAAACACGCTGGCACAGACTATGCGCTTCTAAACATCCTCTGTTTTCTTTGTGGTTTCGCTCGCCAAATTAAGATTAAGCTTTTCCAACTCTCAGCCTTCATTTCCAAGTATTCCACCGCGCTAAAACATCACAGAAAGTTTGGAGTGTCTTCGGGCTGGGAATAAACATAAGCGGCATTTGGTTTCGCAAGCGTTCCATCGATCCATCCGCGTGATCTCCAGTCTAAGTGAGAAAAACATTCGTCGCTTGATTCTTGCTCGTTTTAAGAGCGGGACTGTTGTCTGGCTTGAATCTCGCTCGTGTCTGGCCAAACAGATGCTAGATAACATTTCTGGGAGAGAAAAACTAGCTGTTTTATTATGGAAGATTATCCAGCGCAATTATTTCCTGAGTCGGCAAAATGTTTCCAAAGCTATAGCGCTCTGAATATTTACTGTCGGTACAGTCTGATAAATAATTATTCTCGGAAGCCGTTCCTTTTCGAAACTATCGAGCTATCCGTTAGACAAATTTGCCGAAGCGTTGTTAAACGCTTCAAGCTATCCGTTAGACGAATTTGCCATACCGTTAAACGCTTCAAGCTATCCGTTAGATTTATTTGTCATACCGTTAAACGCTTCAAGCTATCCGTTAGATTAATTTGCCATACCGTTAAACGCTTCAAGCTATCCGTTAGATGAATTTGTCATACCGTTAAACGCTTCAAGCTATCCGTTAGACGAATCAACAGAAGCGTTTAACGCTTCAAGCTATCCGTTAGAATGCTTTCGTCGACCGTTAGAACGCTTTGAAGGCCGTTAGCTATCCGTGCGTTAGCCGTTAGTTTTTATCCGTTTAACGGATAAGCGTTAGTGTACGTTTTCCCGTGTGAGGTCACATTTACCCTGTGGATAGTGCTATCCAACCTTTGAACAACCGTGGCCTGGTGATCAAAATCGCTTCCCTCGTCACTAGAAATTCCTTTTGGATCACTTGTGGTCACAATCATGTCCAAAATTTCATCCACATCCTCAAATTGTTGAGTTTGTGGCATCCTAAATGATTTCTAAAGGAAATGCTGGTATTTCATTTTGGAAAATCTGTCGTGTATGGCACATTGGTCATTCCAGCTGAAACATTAAAGCAGGCAATTTGCTTAAAACAATGAATAATGTCACGCTTAGGTCTGTCCCTGTTGATGTCCGTTTTTTTTAAAGGAAGATTCCACTGTATTGTTGGCCTAAATATATCGACTCATCATTATGTAACATCGATCAAACTGGATTGAGTAATCATCCTTTGCCAATTAGCAGAATTCTCAATATGACCAAGAGCATTATTGTTGGTTTTTAAGGACATGGTTCATTAGGTTATAAATCATGTAGCATATACTGTACATGTACTACATTGGCAGTATGAGCATAGGGAAATAATAAACCTGCTCCTCGTGCATTCCTGAATGTTGCGTTGCATAAGCAGATGGAAATTTTCCAAAACACTTGAGAAGTGTGAGCAATTAATCCTTCTCTAAGCATTTCTAGTGTGAGTCAAAAATGCACTTGGTTGTGTTTACTATCCCCGTATTAGGATTCACTTGCTGTATAATTACCCCCTTGGGGCGAGCAGGAGTATGATGCCTTCACTGATTTGTTTCATTACATAAGAACTGACATTCTAGATCCACAGGCCTTAGTTACAATGGTCGACTTAATAAAATTAACAAAGAAGCTGGCGTCTTTTAATCAGTGCAGGGGTATAGAAAGGCTATCCGAGTCAACTAAGTAACACAAATGAAGGAAAATTGAGGCAGACTGTTAGGTTCAACATTAGAGATCTTCCCAGACGAGAAGGGAAAGCTATTGGTTATGCCAGGAAACCTCGGCAAAAAACAAACAGTAAATAGTAAGATTGTTTTAGAAAAGGAACTGGAGAAAATAAGGCTGAAAGCCACCGCAATGCAAGGTATTGTTGATCACACTGCTGCATATATGCGAAACGCGATATTAGATATGAAATGGACAACGCCTTGGCCGATTCTTCCATCTGATTTATCCATAGAGCACTCCTAGTACCAAAGTTTCTTTGCCACTTCTTGATGGGGTTTACTTACCTCTGATGCTATGATGAAGAATTCTCCACGCGTTAAGATGCTAATACAGTCTTAGTCAAGATATCGTCTATGCAGTGACGTGTGGTAAGACAAAAACACTGAAGCACATTCTTCTCTCATATGGAGTCAAAAAGTTAACTGGCAATGTAGAAATTATCCAAACGCTGAATTCTTGGTAGAATGTCAGGAAGAACAGTGCCATATAGAAGCCACAGTCGTTGAAGAAAAAGTAAAGGTTTGCTGATAGCCATTGATTTATACCTGGAAATCTGATTTATCTGAGAATTTCTGTATCGAAAAACACAGATAATTCATGAAAACCAACTTTTGAAAATTTCAGATTATTTTTGCCAGATGTTCTGCTCGTTTCCAAAACAAATCAAAATTATTCCGCCAACAATGCCACTAAAAATACTATTACAGTTAGTCAAAAGTTATTACATTTTGCATTAACGATACTATTACATTTTGCGTTAGAATTAATTCTGTACTTCCTTAACGAAGTTATTACATTTTGCGTCTAAAGTTATTACATTATGTCTGACTATTACATTTTGTGTCATTTATTAATATGAAAGGGTTTCTGAAAGACAAGGGAAGTGAATCTGTTGTGAGTAAGTAATAATCACAATGGATACTTAATCAGTTACCGAGCATTTAAACTCTGCTCACTTGTGGCTGGTGCAATTCTTTTACCTTACATTAACAATAGAATCAGAAACCCATAAGTGGGTTGAAACGTGTAACTCGCATTCACAGCTTCCGAATATTCATTTTTTGCTTAGTACCATATTTGGAAACCCCTCGGTCCCTCGAGATTGGAAGCAAGTTGTTCTAGCGAATTGATTGGTTGATTTTTATATCGATTTTCCAAATATGGCTGTAACAACTTCTTAGCAAATTGAATAATCGGAAGCTTGTTTTGAAGCGTACAAGAGACAGTTGCACGTTTCAACCCACTTATGGGTTTCTGATAGAATAAAATAAGTATTGTATTAATAAGTATTAATATACTAATATATACTGTTAGTATACCATACATTTCATCGACAGTGAGGGCACTGAGATAAAGACCGCCGATAAAGGCGTGAAAGATGTAAGTGTGTAACATTTACTGAGACTTGATGCTAAGGTGAAAATTGCCAATGCAAACTGGATTTAAATAAATGATCAAAAGTAATAAAAATGATTTACCAATTCAGATGAAATAAAACTCCATTTTATGAATATAAATATGATAAACAATTGTGTTGATTCTACGAAAAAATCTAGTTTATACATGAGCATTTGCAAACCTAATAGGGCTTTGTGAAAGTTATCATAATTTTCTTGTTTAGTAACGATTTGTTGTTCCTTTTTAGAATGAGGGGCAAGTACACTGCAGTGATACCGAGGTTAACGAAGGTTTCCATAACCTGATCGAGAATGTTTTGAATTGCTAACAGCCATTTACTACATGTCGGATTTACTAGTAAATGTCCTGATTTTGTTTTTCATGGTTTCTAAACCTGGCTATGGGCTATGGAGGTAAACACACATTAGAAATGAATTTAGGATGTCGACAATGTTTGTGGATGGTAATAAGGAATCGATAGATGAAAGAAAATGACCTTGCCTGACATTGTATGTAACTTAGTTATTAGTTATGCTTGTTCCTGTAGGTTATAAATTCAAATTTCGTTGCAAGTGATGATGTGGAGCACACCAGTAACAGTTAAAAAACCTGACGTTTTCTTCTAAAAAGTGTCATTCATCAACATCTATACTTATAACTGTACAAATGACCAAGTGAATTGTTATATTTTAATGGTGTTCACTTTCTTTTCTACAATTATTTAATTCAAGCCACCTTATTTGTAGGCAAACCAAACTACAAAGGCACCAAAAACATAAAAAAGAAGAAAGAGGTTGCCAGAGCAATAGACAAGGGTGTCGGAGGACCAAATAATGGCATTTGAAAGGTTAAGATTAAAGAGGGACTATCACCAAATTGTGACGTCTTGGCTCTTGGCTCTTGGCCAAGGCGAATTAATTGTGGTGAGAAATCCAAGCCGCGAAACATCTAATGACGCGAAAAACTACTTGCCTTGCCCCCATTGCCTCGTTTTTTTTTAAGGCAATGGGCTCTGGAGGCATGTGCAAGCATTTCCTTCCACAGCCCTTTCAAAACAGGATGCAAACAAAGATTTTCATGCCGCCGTTCTGGCATTAATGAAGAACAACCATGTATCAGAAACGGCAAGAAAGGATGAACTTATTTTGAACTTTGCACTGCCATTTTTGAAAAAATTGGCAAGCCAAACATCGACTATATTTCTTAAAGAATGCGTCAGTTGGCCCCATTACTAAAGGTTTTGAGATCAGACAGCAACGACGACGTAGCAAGGTTATAAGAGTTCATGGACACCGCCAGGTTTGATGAACTGGTTGGCGCTGTAAGGCATTTATGCGAGTTTGATCACAAATCCCGATTAGACATCGGGATTCCATCATTAGCATTAAAGATGGGGCACAGTCTTAAACGAAGTGCCCAAGTCCTTAGAAGTACAGGCCTTCGAAGAAAGGATGAAGCATTGATAAAGAGAGCCAAACCGTTCATTGACCTCTTTGAAGCAGAGTGGGTCACCAAAATCAGTGCTTGGTCCCTCACTTCACCGCATGGGGTCAAAACATCAAAACAAACCTTCCTCTGGCAGAGGACCTAATGAAGTTAACAAAACATCTCAACAGCGAGATGGCCAATCTAACCAAGTGTATAACTTCAAAAACGAGTTAGAGTCGCCATCAAGCTACCTTACAACATGGACCAGTTTAGCTAAAGCTACCGTTGTTAGGATTATTATTTTTAACAAAAGAAGGACCGGCGAAACCGCCAAATTGGAGGTAGAAAAGTTCAAAGGTCGCCCAGACCAGGTGCACTGCGGTGCGTCTTTAAAATCACCCTTGACGCCCTTGGAGTGTCGGATTTGTGAAAGGTAACAGTTGTTAGGAGTGGGGAGAGTATATCAAATCAAATGTAACCGCTTGGTGTTAATATTACGACCCTAATGGATTATATACCTTTCTATAGTTATAGGACAAAATCAATTGCTATAATGCAGCTTATAAAGAAGGAGAAATGTGTATCTCCCAATGCAGAGGCACTATTACTGTTATACTGAAAGAAGACTCAAATTTACTTAACTTTGCAAATTGGAGGCCGATTACTTTATTAAATTTGGACTATGAAATTGCATCGAAAGCAATTGCCAAGAGAATAGGAAAAGTGCTAACATTTCTTGTTAATCCCGATCAAACTGGATTTATAAAATGGAGATACATCGGCCAAAATGTCAGATTTTAATCAATTAATTAATTTTATTTAATTAAAATTGATGACATATTAAAGCAAACTGAAATCCAAATTTCCATATGCTCGTATCATGGCGTCTTGGTGTGGTGACAGTGGACTTGTTGACCCTGGTTTTATGAGGCCTGGAATTGTTCGTTATTACATAGTTCACAGTGTGGAAATTCACAGAAAGCAATTTGTTCATGTTTTTGCAATTGTGAACTGGTTAAAGTCATCTGAACAAGACTTTGGTTTTGGAAATCCACTCTCTGTATGGCTTGCAAAAGACTTTGAGAATGCTGGACCAGCTGTTTTCTTACCTGTACAAAGAATTCACTCAAAGTTTTTGTCTGCCGAAAAACTTATTTCAGGACAGAGATATTTAATTGTGTCTCCCATTTGCAGAAGAATTTTGCTATAAGGAACTTGATGACTACCAAAGGACATTGAATTTTACCTACAACAACTTATTGTTATAATACTAAAGTCGTGGCTCACGTGCATGTCTGAAGTGGAAAGTGTGTATATCAGAACCTCTGGCCTTGCAGTGTTAATAATAAAATGTCATGATTTTGTCATATAATTTGAGATATTTTTACACCAAAACTAAAGAATACATGTAACTAGTCATTTCCTTTCTAGGCCAACATTGCATTTGTAGAGAATACATGTACATGTAACTAGTCTTTTCCCCTCTAGGCCATCACGTTGCATTTGTATAGACTATGTACATGTAGGAATTTTGTATCTTTTCAAGTTTGAGTACTTTTGAGCAGTTCTGAGCAAGATATGCCTGCAAATGTTTAAAACAGCTTTTATATTTGTATTTGGTAGTGAAATATTTCGTGAAATCAACAATGATTGCAGTCTCAAGTCAGTTAACTGAATTAAAATTTGAAGTTTTTTAATCTCAAGTTTAGTTGTGATCTTACATTGTATCTTTATTTTGGGGCTGTTAGAACTAGCAAATCACAGCAGTGATTTGAAGCAATGACCCGGACACAATGCAAAAAAATGTCTCAGTTGCTGCTTCAAATCCAGCTGTGATAGGCTTGCTTTGAAAAAAGTAGATAATAAGTTTAACACAGTTTAAATGGTTTAAGTGTCCATGCTGAAATCAAACATGGCCGAAATGTGGCAACCAGTTCAAATGACAACACTAGCTTATATCACGAAATGGTCTCAAATCACACTTCTGTCCCAAAGCTGGCTTATATAAACAAAATGGTCTCAAATCACACAACTGATGCAAATTTGGCAACCGGTTCAAATGACTCAACTGGCTGATGTCAACAAAGGGTCTGAAATCACACATATGGCCCAAATGTGGCAACCAGTTCAAATGCCAAAACTAGCTTACATCATTAAATGGTCTCAAATCACACACTGGCCCAAATAAATGTGGCAACTGGTTTAAATGAGACAACTTGCTTTTATCATCAAATGGTCTGATATCACACAACCGTCCTAAATGTGACAACAGGTTTAAATGACACAACTGGCTCGCATCACCAAAAGATTACAAATCACAGAATGCTCCCAAATGTGGCAACCGGTTTAACTGACAAAACTGGCTTTCATCACCAAAAGGTCTCAAATTACAGAACTGTCCCAAATAGGGCAACCGGTACAAATGAGATAAGTGGCTCACTTGACCAAATTGTCTCAAATCACACAACTGATGCAAATTTGGCAACTGGTTCAAATGATCTTTACTGGCTGATATAAACAAATGGTCTGAAATCAAACATGGCCCAAATGTGGCAACCGGTTCAAATGTCACAACTGGCTTATATCACCAAATGGTCTCAAATCACACAACTGGCCCAGATATGGTAACCGGTTCAAATGACACAACTGCCTTATATCATCAAAATGGTCTCAAATCACACAACTGACTTAAATGTGGCAACCGGTTTAATTGACACAACTGGCTCGCATTACCAAATGGTCTCAAATCACAGAATGCTCCCAAATGTGGCAACCAGTTTAACTGACACAACTGGCTTTCATCACCAAAAGGTCTCAAATTACAGAACTGTCCCAAATAGGGCAACCGGTACAAATGAGATAAGTGGCTCACTCAATCAAATTGTCTCAAATCACACAACTGATGCAAATTTGGCAACCGGTTCAAATGACTCAATTAACTGGCTGATGTCAACAAAGGGTCTGAAATCACACATCTGGCCCAATGTTGCAACCGGTTCAAATGTCACAACTGGCTTATATCACCAAATGGTCTCAAATCACACAACTGGCCCAGATATGGTAACCGGTTCAAATGACACAACTTACTTACATCATCAAAATGGTCTCAAATCACACAACTGACTTAAATGTGGCAACCGGTTTAATTGACACAACTGGCTCACATCACCAAATGGTCTCAAATCACAGAATGCTCCCAAATGTGGCAACCAGTTTAACTGACACAACTGTCTTTCATCACCAAAAGGTCTCAAATTACAGAACTGTCCCAAATAGGGCAACCGGTACAAATGAGATAAGTGGCTCACTCAACCAAATTGTCTCAAATCACACAACTGATGCAAATTTGGCAACCGGTTCAAATGACTCAACTGGCTGATGTCAACAAAGGGTCTGAAATCACACATCTGGCCCAATGTTGCAACCGGTTCAAATGTCACAACTGGCTTATATCACCAAATGGTCTCAAATCACACAACTGGCCCAGATATGGTAACCGGTTCAAATGACACAACTTACTTATATCATCAAAATGGTCTCAAATCACACAACTGACTTAAATGTGGCAACCGGTTTAATTGACACAACTGGCTCACATCACCAAATGGTCTCAAATCACAGAATGCTCCCAAATGTGGCAACCAGTTTAACTGACACAACTGTCTTTCATCACCAAAAGGTCTCAAATTACAGAACTGTCTCAAATAGGGCAACCGGTACAAATGAGATAAGTGGCTCACTCAACCAAATTGTCTCAAATCACACAACTGATGCAAATTTGGCAACCGGTTCAAATGACTCAACTGGCTGATGTCAACAAAGGGTCTGAAATCACACATCTGACCCAATGTTGCAACCGGTTCAAATGTCACAACTGGCTTATATCACCAAATGGTCTCAAATCACACAACTGGCCCAGATATGGTAACCGGTTCAAATGACACAACTTACTTACATCATCAAAATGGTCTCAAATCACACAACTGACTTAAATGTGGCAACCGGTTTAATTGACACAACTGGCTCACATCACCAAATGGTCTCAAATCACAGAATGCTCCCAAATGTGGCAACCAGTTTAACTGACACAACTGTCTTTCATCACCAAAAGGTCTCAAATTACAGAACTGTCTCAAATAGGGCAACCGGTACAAATGAGATAAGTGGCTCACTCAACCAAATTGTCTCAAATCACACAACTGATGCAAATTTGGCAACCGGTTCAAATGACTCAACTGGCTGATGTCAACAAAGGGTCTGAAATCACACATCTGACCCAATGTTGCAACCGGTTCAAATGTCACAACTGGCTTATATCACCAAATGGTCTCAAATCACACAACTGGCCCAGATATGGTAACCGGTTCAAATGACACAACTTACTTATATCATCAAAATGGTCTCAAATCACACAACTGACTTAAATGTGGCAACCGGTTTAATTGACACAACTGGCTCACATCACCAAATGGTCTCAAATCACAGAATGCTCCCAAATGTGGCAACCAGTTTAACTGACACAACTGTCTTTCATCACCAAAAGGTCTCAAATTACAGAACTGTCCCAAATAGGGCAACCGGTACAAATGAGATAAGTGGCTCACTCAACCAAATTGTCTCAAATCACACAACTGATGCAAATTTGGCAACCGGTTCAAATGACTCAACTGGCTGATGTCAACAAAGGGTCTGAAATCACACATCTGGCCCAATGTTGCAACCGGTTCAAATGTCACAACTGGCTTATATCACCAAATGGTCTCAAATCACACAACTGGCCCAGATATGGTAACCGGTTCAAATGACACAACTTACTTATATCATCAAAATGGTCTCAAATCACACAACTGACTTAAATGTAGCAACCGGTTTAATTGACACAACTGGCTCACATCACCAAATGGTCTCAAATCACAGAATGCTCCCAAATGTGGCAACCAGTTTAACTGACACAACTGTCTTTCATCACCAAAAGGTCTCAAATTACAGAACTGTCTCAAATAGGGCAACCGGTACAAATGAGATAAGTGGCTCACTCAACCAAATTGTCTCAAATCACACAACTGATGCAAATTTGGCAACCGGTTCAAATGACTCTACTGGCTGATGTCAACAAAGGGTCTGAAATCACACATCTGGCCCAATGTTGCAACCGGTTCAAATGTCACAACTGGCTTATATCACCAAATGGTCTCAAATCACACAACTGGCCCAGATATGGTAACCGGTTCAAATGACACAACTTACTTATATCATCAAAATGGTCTCAAATCACACAACTGACTTAAATGTGGCAACCGGTTTAATTGACACAACTGGCTCACATCACCAAATGGTCTCAAATCACAGAATGCTCCCAAATGTGGCAACCAGTTTAACTGACACAACTGTCTTTCATCACCAAAAGGTCTCAAATTACAGAACTGTCCCAAATAGGGCAACCGGTACAAATGAGATAAGTGGCTCACTCAACCAAATTGTCTCAAATTACACAACTGACGCAAATTTGGCAACCGGTTCAAATGACTCAACTGGCTGATGTCAAAAATGGGTCTGAAATCACACATCTGGCCCAATGTTGCAACCGGTTCAAATGTCACAACTGGCTTATATCACCAAATGGTCTCAAATCACACAACTGGCCCAGATATGGTAACCGGTTCAAATGACACAACTTACTTATATCATCAAAATGGTCTCAAATCACACAACTGACTTAAATGTAGCAACTGGTTTAATTGACACAACTGGCTCACATCACCAAATGGTCTCAAATCACAGAATGCTCCCAAATGTGGCAACCAGTTTAACTGACACAACTGTCTTTCATCACCAAATGGTCTGAAATCGCACAACTGACCCAAATGAGCAATGGGTTCAAATGACACAACTTGCTTGTATTACTATTTTATTCTTAAGATTAAAAGCTCCTTCTGAGATTTATGTTCTTAGGCCTAAGGGACAAATCGGAAATCCGTTCCAGAAACGTAACGGAAACAAAGAAAAACGGAAATCTACTGACAGAAATATGACGGAAACATGACGCAAAAATTCCGTTGAGGAAATATGACGGAAACGTGACAAGATGAATTTTGCGCGTTTCCGCATCACGGAAACGCAACGGAAATACGTAATTCTATGTTTCCGTCACGTTTATGAAATACGGAATCGTGCAATTTCATCCTGTGAAAGTATCCCTGGGATACTCCTCCAACTCGACTTCCAGAAGGCTTTTGATGGAAATTCATTAAAAAAAATGCTCGTTCTCATTTAATTTCGGTGACAGTATTCAACTTTTTATACCAACCCAGAGAGCAACGTTTCAAACAATGGTTTTTTGTACCAATTTATTTAAATTCAGCTCTGATTTATGGTAAGTTTGGATTTCCTTTAAAGGCAGCAACTGCCGTACTTTGTTTAATCCAAATGATGTCGTTTTTACATCAAAATTATGCATTTCAAAATCCACTGCCAAAAATCAGGGAGACAAGGAAAGAGACGCCATGTCTGAAAACGTTATGCTGAGCGAAGACCAACAAGGGGCACCACCAAGAATGCCCAAGAAGAATAAAACATAATTCCGATAAATGTAATTCGTGTCACCCTTAATTAGCAAATTGCATGTCAGGTTCAGCCATTGTTGCCATTGGTTCTAAACGTGTAGGCTCAATAAGTTTCTTACTTTAATTTTAAGGATGTCTGGACTTCAAGCTATTTAACTCTTTTTCTTGCAAAAAAGCCGCCGCCTTTCGGAGTACACTAGTTGTAAAAATGGGGTTGAATAAACATATGCAAATATTGACTTTGCGTACCTGAAAATTTAATTCTCGTTTCTTGAACTTAGCATGTTTTAATCAAGGCTCTGATGGCTGAGAATAAGAGTTTATAGTTCCATTTAATAGAATCCTGCAGTTAGAAGTCTTTGGGAGACGAGAAAATGTTCTACGCGTCGCTTTTGTCACGGTCGTCTTGAGTCGTCAAAATCACGGGATTTTCTGACCCTACGGGCCGGTTTTTTGGGGGGTGGTCAGATCTCGGAAACTAAAAGCTTTTAAAAACTAAGCATGCTGCCTTTCAACATCACTGATCGAATGTTTTAAACTGGCAAAATGTGGAAGGAATCGGCCAACCCCGATCCGTGGCGTCTGCCCGGTTTTCTCAGACAGACGCTCTTAAGTTATGGTTTGGCAAGTCAAATAAACATGCATACATGCATTTATCTCCAGAGCTTTTGACTTGTTCATGTTTGAATTCTTACACAGCTTCAGTGCTCACCATAATAGTACATGTAAGAAAAATAAATTACGTACTGGCATGTTTCATAGTAAAGTAGGGTCCACTTTGTGTACAGGGGCGGATCTAGGGCAGGGTGACCTCTCCCCCCCTCCCCGAGGATGACCTGCAGCTTTCTAATGTAGTATTCTGCAGCATTTGTCAACTTCACCTGTCAGTTATGTCATTTCTTTAGTGATGCACCCCCTACTAAGAAAAATTCAGGATCCACCCCTGGTGTACATAATTAAACAGTTATTATACTACAGATATGGTTGGCTGATTTTCAACAATGGAAAGTGAACAGAATGAACATAATTTATCACAATTTATTTTTGCAGATATCTGCTGAAGTCTGTGCCTCCATTGTACAAGACTGTGGCTACATATAAGTTTTAATTATTTTGGTACAGTTACAAATTAACACAACAGAATGTATATGTTGTGGGTCAAAATTTGCCTTGATTCAAATTTTATTTTCCTTTGTTTAAAACTCATTACCATACATTATCATGCATTTTCATACCCAAAAACAAAGGAAAATAAAATTTTGAACCAAGGCAAATTTTGACCCACAACATATATATATATATATATATAGTGACGTCTTATACAGACAGATTGGTGTCAAATTAAAATTTATTTTTGAACTTTGCTATGATTACTGTTTTGCTTATTTTGTTTGAACACTGATTCCAACAAAGAAACCTTTTCCAGCATTGTCTTTGGGAACAACCTGCTCCCCTAAAAAAAACAGAAGTCTGCTGAACAAAATGAAACGTGCATTTAAGGTCATTCTGCATGATTGAAAATGACAAGATAATTTGTAACAAAAACCCAACAACTAGTTTAAACATTCTATCCTCCTGAAGTGGCATCCTTAATACTTAAAAATTTTAGATGAGGTAGTGGCGGAGTTTGTATCTAAGTTGTAACCATGTGCTTTCAACCTGTACAATTCTGTTACAAGCCGGTGACGATCTGATGCATCATTTACTCCAAGGGATACCATGATTTGCTGTCCTAGGTGAGGATGAATCAAAGCCTCTAGCATTGGGCCATCAACCTGGTTACTCGTGAACATGGTGCAGTGCTGTGGTAGTCCAATGGACCTCAAAACATCGAGGCACTCCTCACAAGTTAGCTGACTTAGCCCTGATGACAGACATATAATTGTAGCAAAAATAAAAAAAATTCAGATGCTGTGTTGATCAAGCAAATTTATCGCACTTTGCGTTTGGTCTCAAAAGTGAAAAAAAAATTCACTATTACATTAGTCTAAAAAAAATGCTTTTCAATGTTGCATTGCTTTTTTAGACGGTCTCTACTATTCTCTTAGGATGCTGAAATAATGTTGATTTAATTCCTGTTTTATGCTTCAATCTTCACTCTTGGGAACATTCCTCTCTTTTACTGAATCAAAACAAGCAAAAAATGGTTTAATGCAGCTACTCTCCCGGTTCTACATCCATACCCTTTCCCCCTCCTTCCTCCCTAGGTGGGGGGAGGGGGGTTCAGCGAAGACTATGAGTCATGCCTACACATAACTCTTCATTTAAAGGGCTTGTTTGGGGTTAAAAAATAGGCGACTTGGCGGACCTTATGAAACACAAAGTAATCACAGCTGCTAGGTCTTATCGCCTACAAGAGAAACAAGAAGCATGTATATAAGCCGCTGCTAACCTTCCCACCATTATGAGAGCATCACCAAAAACATCTGTACCAGAGCAAGACACACCTGCCACTCAAAACAACAATGTATCTTCTGAAAGCTTGAAAAATGGTAATGAGCGTTTGTCTTGGAAAGAAAGGGATGTGACATTCTCTAAGAAAATGAAAAAAAATCAGTAACAATGAATGTTGTAAGGAGAAAGTCAAGGACCACCCTACTCTTGGGCACCTACAAGTAGCTGGGACACCTGTGAAAACTGTGAAAAAAAAAATAATAATGTAAAACTACTATAGTTGTCTTTGGTGCCGCAATTTGAACGTATCCCCCATTCCCCCCAAACCAATGTTGACCAATGTAGGTGAATAGTTTTTCTGTGTAAATGTCCGTTAGATCATCAAATATCTCAACATTGCTTGGGGGTGAAGGGGGGGATTATTTGACTAGTATTTTGGCAAGTGTCCCAACACTAATGACCTACATTGTCTGAATGTGTCTGTGTGTTGAAATTGCTCATTTATACTAGAAACTAACCAAATAGTGTGAGTGTAGTGCAGATGTAATGGTTTAACTGTGCATGAGGGTGTTTGGTATTAGAATGAAATATGTGACCTAAAAATTGGGGGGTCATATTGCGACGGAGCAGCTCTTGGTTTGATAAAATGCTATTGTTCTTTACTTTTTCAAGTACAACTCATGGCCAATGATAATCGTATTATTCTCAGAAGAGAAATGGTGTATTTGTAATAAATATAATGCCTATTTCAAAAAGCCAAAGCTTCCCATGGGTAAGCTTGAAAATGGTTTTTTATTCCAACAACCCACAATGTTATGTTGTACGTTATTAGCATTTTCTTCATTATATCCACTTAATTGAATATCTTTTATATTTTCCAACTATGAAAAAAAAAAAAAAAAAAAAACTATGAGAGCAAGGTATTAGTTTAACTATTTTTTGCCCCTTTTCTCTTTATTTCTTAATTATTCATTACTGTTAACTTGTTAATCTTTGGAGAAAGAGAAAAAGAAAGAAAGATACCCACTATTTGATGGCTCTATGAGCCTAAATTCACGCTTCCATTGAAAGAGTTTTGTTTTCTTTGAACCAGAATGAAACCAAGCATGATGTGTCATCATTAATGAGTAATGACAACACTACTCGGCAACAATACTCACTAACATTTTTTTCCATTTCCTCGCTGTAGCACCAAAAGATTGCTAACGAAAGTAGTTCAAATGTTTCAACCTTGTTAGAAGAATTGTTTACCAAGGTAGTCTGTATCAGTAGTGCACGTTTTATTCTATTTTCCACAATACTCGGCATATTAGCGTTAAATTAAACAACAAATCAAATACTTTTCTTCTTTGTTATGAGTAAGTAATGTTGATAACATGAGAAATTCGATAACTATTCGGGAGATTTCAATGTAACTACATTGAATAAACTATTTCTCATATATTGCTATAGAAAAATTCAGTAAATGCACGTATTTCCGTTGTTAGGCTTGAAAATTGATGTGAGTAATGTGAGTATATTGTTCACATGGCACTTCTGGTTGTAATAAAAATGTGTATTTTTTTCAACATTAAGGTGTATTTTTTCTTTCAAAGGGTACTGCTAGTGCAAAAATACACTTCTTTCATCACGGAGACAAAGTTTTTTTTATCAGTAATACGAACGGTTTCATATTTGCGCTTATGTCCCAAAAAGAAACTATTAGGGCCTCTTCATATGAGCCCGGTTTCCGAGATCTCGCCTTACCCTTAAATCCTTTGTAAAATTTTTGATGTGTTCAAATGTGAGGGCGGGCTGTCTCGGTTACCGAGATCTCGGTTTTTCCAACCGGGATCTCGGTAAGCGGGCTGGAAAATTTTGCCATATGAACACGTCATCCCGGTTGCCGGGACGAATTCTTCGCAACAGCGCATGCGTTACATGGTCGATGACGTAGCAGCACGGTTGGTAAACATGGCGGGAAGTGAGGAATGTTCTTCTCTCTCGATTCCTAGGAAGTTCCGTTGGCAAACAGAGATGGTCAGCCAATTGATCGACTGTTTACTTAACTACAAGTCTAAAATGGCGTACAGAAACCTTGTTTCGACGCGGACAAGCAAATTCAATACCAGGAATTGTGAGTGGAGATGGCGAAGCTTCATCTCGGAAACCGGGCTGAATTTTCTCATATGAACCCAAGGCGAAATCCGTCCCGGTACGCGGGCCAGCCCGGTCAACCGGGCTCATATGAAGAGGCCCTTAGTCCAGTCATCTAATGAAATTTTTATGGTCGAAGTCAAACTAATTGCAACAGAATTTCTGTCACTGCCAAATGATAGATAGTGGTCAACTTACTAACATACTAAAAGTCCCCCAAAATTCGTGTGGTGGAACATGCTTAGATTAAGCATTTCAATATTTCGAGCGTGTGTCACAGGATACCCACTTCGAGAAAAGTAATAATAAATCAAAACACAAAATAAAGTTGTTTTAAGTGGTTCTAAACCATCTTGAACTACAATAAATGTTTATAATGAAAAAAAATGTTAACAGATGAAAATAAAATAATTAGATTAAAACATAAGATTTGAGTGGTCCCAGACTCCAATGGTATAGCATGGAACGCCTGGCAGTATTTAGTTCGTTTCACTGCATTGTCTGTAAGCTCTGTACTCACGGAGTTTTATTTAATACTTGAGTTTTATGGTTTCTCTGCAATATCTACTTGTTATATTTATAGCAGGGTTGTGCTGTGAGAAACAGTAAGTCTGATTTATGTTGTACATTGTATTTTTATCACATTTATGGTCGAGTAAAATCTGTAAGGATCAGTAATATCAAGCGTGTTTTCAGAAGCAACGAGGGCAGTTTCAGCAACTTTTGAAAACACAAGCGATATTAATGATTTATTTTACGAGGAATCATGCAATCACATGTCTGACATAGAAGGCAAAATTACGGTTAAAGTTTCAAAGCCTTTTTCCACTCAAAGGCGCCCGAGTTGACAATGTAAGAAGACTTGCTCAACAAACTGAAGAGATTAAAGCTATTCAACAAAGTCTTGCTCAAACAAAAATTATTGTCGACATTGTTGAAGAAAGAACTACAAATATTCGTTCTTAAGTGCTAGAAAAAAGTTTTCTTAATGGATAAAAGACTGCAACAAATAAAAGCGAAGGACATTTCACTGTGGACGTTTCACCTCTTTCAACATGTTCAAAACAACAAACAACAAGTTCTAACAGTTTGGTAATTCGATTTCTTTCGCTGCTTTCAGCCTTTTTCTTTCTTATGTTTAAATCAGTACATGGACTGATTTTTTAAGGGAAATTCGTTTTGTTTTCTTAAGTGCAGCAGGGACCACGACTGCACTGTCATTAACTTGCTGAATCGTCTCTCTCAGCACAACCTTAAACTCAATTCGGACTCAAACCTAGTACGGAGATAGTCACTGCTGTTCTTGACATGCCTCAACCTCCAGACAAGTGCAGTCCATATTGACTTCCAACAGTAGTGACAATACCCCGAGATGGGGCCACTGACATAAGTTCATGTTCATTTTTAATAATGAAGGGGTGAGTGGAATAAAGCTCTAAGTGACTTGTGATCAACTGCTAGATTCTCCTTCCAGTTTGTCTTGTATATGCTCATGAACAAAGGGAGAATTTGGTTTCAGATCAGGAGTCAATTAGGGCCTTATTCCAGTTTGGGATAAGGCCCTAAGTGACTCCTGATCTATGGCCAAATTCTTCTTTTGTTATATGAGCATATACAAGACAAACTGGAAGGAGAGGTTAGCAGTTGATCAGAATTCACTTAGGGCTTTATTCCACTCACCCCTTCAATTTATTGCTGTGAATCAGCTTTTTTACATATTCTGAGTGACTTGTTTTGATTGAAGAAAGCGTGTTACCCATCATGCTTTAGTGTTAACGGTTTTCGCCCATGATCCTTTGTAAAAGGTCGTTCTTCCATGTTACACATGGCGGGAAAAATCATCTCACGTGACCGAAGAGAGTGAACAATAATTGAGAACCGAAAGGTGTTGTTTTTACTGATCATGTATGGAAGGAGTTTTCATCATTGACACTGTTTAGAGTACGGATTATCGAAACGTTCGGTAAAATAGTTTAACGCATTCACACCTGAGGATTTTTTGAGTGATTTTCTGCATACACACGCCCCATAGGATTTCGTGACTTCATATTTGGAGTTACCAGTGGTTTCGTGGTTTCATGGGTTTCCTGGTTTCATGGGTTTCATGGGTTTCATAGGTTTCATGGGTTTCGTGGTTTCATGGATTTCATAGGTTTTATGGTTTCCGGAGTTCATGGTTTCATGGGTTTCCTGGTTTCATGGGTTTCCTGGTTTCATAGGTTTCATGGTTTCCCGGATTTTATGGTTTCACGGTTTCATGAGTTTCATGGTTTCATGGGTTTCTACGCAGAATAAGTCACCTTGGTCCAGGAAAGGAGTGGGAGATACCAGTTGCAGAAGGTCTTAAGGCAAACAAGCTGTATCTCAAAGGAGACTACAAGGTAATGTCTAGTTACTCCAGGGAAATAGATAAAAGCAATACCTACTTAGTCGCATTCACTTAACAAGGATCCTTTTGGTTGAAATTAAAGGCCCAGACACACGATGTTACTTTTCTTGCAACGTTGCGCGCAGCGAGACGTTTTGGGGGTGTCACACGATGCAATTTGATCCGCGCAACATCGCAAAAGTAGAACTTGATTCTTCTTTTTCAGCTGTTGTATCTTATTGCGCATCAATACTGTGCATAATTTCTTGATCATTACCGCGCACAGTACGAACCAAGAGGGATTGCTTTAAGGCTTAGCAAATTAGCGGATGTAACTTGTTTATGCTAAATGAGCACGATGACCCATTTTTTATATTGCATAATTTTAGTGTAAAAATATCCCCTTTGAGTTACAAGAGTTTAACCAAAATACCCATTGGCAGGAACGTTTGGAGTCAATGTTGTAATGTCTTAAGCTGCTTGCTTTTTCCATAATGATGTATTTCAAAATTGTTTCTTATGGTCAATGCATTTTCGTGATACTGGAAATTACAGGGCTTGTACGTACGGAGTGCACACCGTGGCCATTCACAGCTATCTCATAAATATTTGCTTTTTGGCAAAAAGGTTGCTCTGCTAGCGCCTGTTTTTTATCCTTATCCGAGAACTCTGGTTTGTCAACAGGTTCACATCAGTAGCCCCTTTCACGTAGCCGACCACTGTGACTTGTTTGCTCTTAGCGACAGTAGCGAGTCAGACTTCCAGCAGCACTGCAACCACGAGCACACAGACATATGTACTTACTTACTTTGGCCCTTTGCTCCTCCCGGAGCATAGGCCACCAACAATAACTCGCCAGTCTCCTCTGTCCTGTGGTATCCCTTCAAGTTGTTTCCATGTGTGTCCAGTCCTCTTAATGTCCTTTTTAAGCTCTCGCCGCCAGGTGTTTCGTGGTCTCCCTCTCTTTTGTTGACCTTGGGGGTTCCAGTTCAGGGCTTGACGGCTGATGCTACTAGGTGGTTTGCGTAGCGTATGGCCAAGCCATCTCCATCTCCTTTGTCGGATGTCCTCTTCCACTGGAGTCTGCTGCGTCCTTGCCCATAGGTTCTCATTACTGATGGTTTCTGGCCAGTGGATTCTTAGGATTCTACGTAAGCATTGATTTATAAAGGTCTGGATCTTCTTCATAGATGCTTTGGTTGTCCGCCATGTTTCTGCTCCATACAATACTGACTTTACGTTTGAGTTGAACAAACGTACCTTGGTAGATGTGCCGATTTCTCTGGAGTGCCATACCTTTCTTAACATGTTGAATGCTGATCGTGCCTTGCCGATCCTAGGTTTTACATCTGCGTCTGTTCCCCCACTTTTGTCCATTACACTGCCCAAATAGGTAAAAGACTCAGCTTCCCCCAGTTCCTCCCCTTCAATTGTGACTGGTTCATCAGTGCCTGCATTGATCCTCAGGATCTTTGTCTTCTGTTTATTGATCTTCAGTCCTATTTGCACTGAGGTGTGATACAGGTCAGATGTTTTTGCCTGCATCTTCTGGTGGTTATGCGATAGAAGCGCTACATCGTCCGCAAAGTCCAGGTCGTCCAACTGTGTCCACAAGGTCCACTGGATCCCATTTTTTTTCTGGTTTGTGACAAGTCTCATGATCCAGTCTATAGCCAAGATAAACAGAAAAGGTGACAGAAGGCATCCCTGCCTTACCCTGGTCTTAACCTCAAACTTCTCTGTCAATTTCCCCTCATGAACCACTCTGCAAGACAGACCCTCATAAGAGTTTCGAATCAGGTTGACAAACTTCACGGGTACACCATAATGTCGAAGCAACTTCCATAATGTCTCCCTGTCTAGGCTGTCAAAAGCCTTCTCATAGTCAACAAAATTTACATAAAGGGGGAGTTCCATTCAATTGATTGTTCCACTATAATTCGCAGTGCTGTGATCTGATCGGTACATGACCTGCCTGGCCTGAAGCCCGCTTGCTGATCCCGGAGGGTGTGATCTACTGGTCCTTTCAACCTTTCCAAGATGATTCTGTTCAGTACTTTCCCAGGGACAGACAGGAGTGTGATTCCTCTATAATTTGAACATAGGCCGAGGTCTCCTTTCTTGGGGATCTTGATCAGGAGTCCTTCCTTCCATTCTAAAGGGATCTCTTCTTCTTCCCAGATTTTCTCAAACAATCCATAGAGTATCTCAGCTAGCATCTCTGGGTCTACCTTGAGTGCTTCCGCTGGAATCTCGTCTGCCCCTGCTGCTTTGCCATTCTTCAGCTGCTTGATGGCCTTCCTGATTTCTTCCCTGGTGGGCTTACCACAATCAATTGGTAGATCTTCTTCAGCTGCGGGGATGTCTGGTGCATTGGCTGGAGCTGGCCTGTTGAGAAGCTCCTCAAAGTGCTCTGCCCATCTGCTTAGCTGTTTCTCCGCACCTACCAACGCACTTCCGTTCTTATCTTTCACTGACATATGTGACAGGTGCCAAAGTCTTCGTGAAAACCTGGCAGAGATTCAACGCGTCCTCGGTGAGACGAACTTTCCAACTGAGGACGAGAAAGATGAAGCAGTGTTCATGTTCCAGAAAGCCGAACTTGCCATTATGTCCTGGAAGTGCCACATTCTGAGATCGGCCAATCAAGACAAGGCACGGATAGAAGCGTTGGAGCAACTTGACCAGGAGACTGTCTTGATTGTCAGTGACTGGGCCATGAAGTTCCTGCCGCAAAAGTACAGTCTCAAGCCAATTTGGTTTGGCAAACGAGGAGTCTCCTGGCACATTTCTGTTGTGTATCGCCATTTAGATGGGGTGCTCAAATCGCAGGGCTTCATACACATTATCCAGTCATGCACTCAAGGCAGTGCTGCAGTTGTGCAGATAAATCAGGACGTCCTAAAGACCATCAGATTGGAACACAACAAGATCAAAAAGGTGTACGTACGACAAGATAACGCGGGCTGTTACCATTCGTCTTCAACTGTCCTATCCGGCCCAGTGATATCATCCCCCAGCGGCATCAAAATTCGACACATCGACTTTTCTGACCCACAAGGTGGAAAAGGTGCTGCTGATAGGCTAGCAGCAACCTGCAAAGCGCATGTCAGAATCTTTATAAACGAAGGAAATGATGTTACGACTGCAGAACAGCTAAAAAGTGCCCTTCTTTCACGTGGGGGATAGAAGGGGTGCGAGTCGTCTCATTGGAGAGTACTGAAGAGCTGCCAGTAGTAGAAGAGGACAGAAAGATTCCCGCTATCAGCAAGCTAAACAATTTCCTGTTTCATGATGATAGCTTCACAGCTTGGCGTGCTTTTGGCATTGGAAGTGGCAAACAAATTAAATTGGAGACAACATCATCAGGTAACTGTAGTGCAAATGGACACTTCATTTTTCCACGCATTACTACCATTTTATTTTCTTAACTTATACGTTATTCTTTATCACAGCGTACAACATATTCCATATGACGATGATTCCATATTAATTTTACAAACGCAACATTGGATTTAAGTGATTAGGCACCGACTTTTTATACTCGCACGCAAGGACAATCACACTTGCACATACTATTTCCGCATTTAGTATTGAATCTGATAATACATAAAGAGACTAAAAAAGTTTGAAATTCCAATGTTGTGTCTGTATTGTGTATTTCAGAGCATAGCAGTGGCTTGTGTCAAGATTTTCTCTAGGGGACTTCAAATCCCTTGGCACAGGCGTTACCCCCTGAACAAGTCAAGGAATCACCATCAGTCCCATCAGTGTTTACCTGCCCTCAAGATGGGTGTGTTAAGGTCTTTCAAAGGCTGTCTTCTCCGGAGAAACACCTCTCGTTTGAAAATTGCACGCAGTCTTTAGAGAAGCGGACTTTGTTTCACCTTGCCAAACTGGGCTACAAGTCCCACTTAGAGGAAGACGTGGGATGTATCATTTTCTCTTCTCCTGTTGTTATGAAAGAGGCTTTATCTGGCGACCTTCCTTTTCAAGAAGGTTGGGCGCTTAAGTGCGCCAAAAACGCAAAAAGCCTATCTCGATGCAAAGTTTGCGATCGGCCAAACCAGCGGCTGAAAATTAGACGGGGATGTAGTTTCGCAAGAAATGAGACGCACTCTAGGAACTGACGGTGCGTTTCTTGAGGGTCCACAATAGGTTTGGCGGGACGCGGGATTTGGCTTTTTCAGCGGTGATATTCGGGATGCGAGCTGAAAACAGGGGGGGGGGGGGAAGCGGGAATTTTAATTACGAGCGGGAGCGGTATTTCGTGTTTTTATGGGGTCGGGATGGAGATTCTCAAGGAGAACAGAGCGGGATATGGGATTTCAATTTTTACGTGACTTCATAAATTGACCAGCGCAAAAACCGCAAACTGGTACATAGGAACCTTTTGTGCGCTAGCTGTGTCAGGTTTCAAGTAATGAATAGCAAAGGCTCTGTACCCTGTCAGGTCCTGTCAAACATATCTGCGGTAGTCTGCGGTAGTGTTAGACCGTATGAGGTCTTTGAGTCCTATTGTGATGTTGTGTGTTGGCCTCTGACATCTGAACATTTTCGACATTTTCGTCCCTTGCATCTGTATTTGACCTCCTGATCCTTCCTAGTCTTTCGATGTTTTCCAGAGCGCTTGGTTTGTTGTGGGTAGTCTGGTCAGTATGGCCACACCGGCTGGCGGTGATTAAGTGATATACCGAACGAAGTATTCAATATTATAAATTGCATCACAATATATTATGAAAAGGGAGCGAGCGGGAGGCCACTACACTGGTTAACGAAACCTTACAGTATCTTCGCTGTAACGAAGCCTTGATAAGGGATGAAGTCCCAAACCTGCCAAAGTCCCTGAGCAGTCCCCAAGGTAATGTCGCCGAGAAAACAATAGTGTCCGTGTCGTTTTTGCAGTTCGGCCTGCAGAGGCTTGATGACTTATTAGCACCAACAGATTACACTTTTACCAACCTCAGGATGCTCAGCTCATGAAGGAATGGGCACACACCTTTGGAGCCGCAATTCGGCAAAGAACCGTCCGACAGGAAACAACAATGGCTAGAGCAGGAACTTTGCCCAATTTCCTTTACCAGTGAGACATTGTGCCTGGGGAAAGTGTTGATCTTTTTGCAGATGTTCATCGTTCTGAAGATGGAGACGGGTATGAAACAGATAGCAGTGTGGAGGAAGAAGAAATCGACAAGGAAGACTAATCGCAAAGAGTTTCCACTTTAGACAGGGAAGCGAACTTCCTGCTAGGGAGAGTGTCTACATTTGGCCGTGCTGTTTGGTTCAATAGCAGGCTACTGTTCTGATAAATTACTCAGTTAACATTTGTTAATTCTTTTGACAATTTCATGATGCATGTTTATACACCTGAATGGATAGGGATATATAATGTGGACCAAATCTTCTTATCTAAAGAAAAAACACGATAAGATACAACAGAACAGGATATGGGGACCAACGAGCTAGCACCAGATTGAATGTCACACGCACTAACTAACACACCCCCTCAAATACTCAGCTGATTGTCCTCCAAAAAAGCAGGAACGAACGATATTTTTCTTTCACTGATACGTGGACAAAGGAAAACAAAACAGAATAAACGTTTACAGAAAGAATGTAACAATCATTTGTGGTTATTTATCTGTTACCCATTGCATAAAGGTAAGCCATTTATGATCTTTTATGTGATGTTTATCTTAAGTTTCTGTGTTAATTATTAACTTAATAAATTAATAATTAACGCAGAAACGTCTTTGAAAAATGGGCGGGATCGGGATTTCCAGGCTAAAAAGGGCGGGATGGCGGGATTAACAGGAAAAAATGGGTGGGAGGGCGGGATCTGAGAACCCTATTGTGGACCCTCTTTCTTTTCAAAGTTTCTAAGTTCCTGACTCCACAGCAGTGTTCGTCATATTTTTCACGTCTTGCTGCAAAGGTTCGACAACAGATTCCTGACGATGCTGACATCAGAGCAAATAAAGAGGAGGTAAACTTTGCCAGGGCAAGGGAAACTGTCATTTTGATCACCCTTCAGCACCCTATCACGTTTGACTAGTACGACATCTGTGTCATGGCCAAGACTGGGTCTCTGCAGCCATTGAAGCTTGGGATGCTGCAAAACATCTGTCAGCAACTGGAGTCAGAGGTGCCTCCAAAACCTGTTCGCTGCAAGGGACTCTACGTGCCGGCGTAACTGTTCACTTTCAAGTGGGAGGTGGGGGTGGGAAGGACTGTGTTAGTTACAGTTTTATTAGGCATGTTGTCAGGGGAGGGGAGGGAAGAGGAAGGGGTACGGCAAAATGCAAGCCAATTTTAGGTCCTCATAGTGCAGCTTAAAAGATGTTTTCGCTTAAACAAGAGTCTCTTGGCTTAATCTAAGCGATAGATAACTGCCTGAGATCCGACAAGTACGTCAGTCTGCAACCAATTGCTGACTAGCCCCAGCTCCATTGCCTATTTGAGCACGAAGAGCAAATCGCGGGAAAGGAGGAAGAAATAAATCGTCGAATGCTGCGTGAATACTGATCTGCGATTGGACCGTCTGTCAGAGGAATTAAGGGGAAAAAACGGCTTATCGCAAGTTAGTTGAACACGAGCTTTCAACAAATTACAAGACAACTTAATTTTATTTTGTATTATTTTACTGCAGGGCTGGCAGTGAGGGTGGAGTGGTGTTGAAGATTTGGGGAACGCCATCAATCTATAAATTACTGTTTTTGTGTGGTTTATTTCAGATTAGAAAGTACAAACATATTGAACTAGAAATAAACATTTGGTTATAATTCAAACGAAAGAAATTTGTATGTGTTTACAGTTAGTGACACAAAACGTGACTTACGTTGAAGGTGGCTTGCGTTACTTAGCTGGAGGTTATCTTGAGGTCATGTATGAATCAAATTAACTTGGGACGAGGTCTCAACGGCATTTCTGTGAGTGAGTCATTCCTTCCTTTGAAAAAAAGCGAGAAATGATTTCTGTATAACAGAAAATGAATACCAAAGGTCATCGTGAGCTGTGCATGTGGTAAAAGGTCAGCTATCAGGCAAATTGCATTGAATCCCAACAAAATTAGAAGGAATTCCGCATCGGTGAGTTTAAAATGACATCGAGAATTTTCGTTTGACAATACCGCTTTTTAAAATATATGCGACTCTTGGCAATTCTACAACAAAACAAGACATAATAAAAATAAAGCTGAAATGTCCTTTTTGCTACAAAAGAAAGGATGAACAAGTCGTGGTAAGTTGTTCTCTGATGTTAATTCTTCTGTTTATGCTGTATTCCTGAAACCAGCTCTCTAATTAGCATAAAGTTGTAGTTGTCAAAATGCCATAATTATTTTGTTTACTGTCGGAATGGTATTTTATTTCCAATTTTTAGATTTCCAATCTAATTCCAATAAGACAGTAACTGTCTTATTGGAATTAGATTGTAAATTAAATTATCTGATGATAGAAAATGTTACTGACAGCATTTCTGAATTTCCTAGATCAATGCAATTCAAAATTCAGGTAGGAATGGACCCGAAAAAAAGAATTTTTGTTGGTATTATTAAGAGCGAATGCACAGAAATATCGAGCAAAGCGTGGCCACAGTCAAAAATTAAGCTACCCTCATTTTGGGTTTGTAGGAAGGTATTAACAAGTTTTGAAAGGTTTCTGGGTTTATTTTTTAAAATACGACCGAATTTTGGAAATATTTGAGAAAATCGATTTCGCACTCTCTCCGGCCAAAAATGGCCGAGTTAATTAGCAAAAATACCATTCACAAAAATGTGCTCTCGTTGGCAGAAGAAGCTATGGCTAAAGGAATTAGACAACAAATACTGAAAGAAGAGGCATTTGGTACTTTAACTATGCCTGTTGTTCAGTTCTCGAGGTATTTTTTACAGCAAGAAAACACATTATTCGATGGAGATTTGATGACAGTCTTGGAAAACGAATTTTACCATGTAATTACAAACTGATTTTTCGATATGTGGCCAATCCCCAATCAGGTTCATTTTAACGTTGTAAAGTGTCTAAGCACTCTTCTTATACAAAATGTAAAAATCGGTTTGGGTTTTTAAGCGCACGCTTCATAAAACGACATCGAATTCTGAGAATTTTTTACGAAATTTGAACTAATTTGTATATTGCTATTTTGTTGACAAAAAAAAGTGACGTTTATTTCAATAGAAGCCAAAAACTTAGGTTTTGTCTGAAATTATGCCTTCAAAATGTGCTTTCTACTTAAATAAGTTAACTTTTCTTTGAATGCGGTCCAGTCAACAGTTCGAGATTTCACTGACTGATAGGTGGCCAAGTTGATGCCACTATTACAAGGTGAAATAAATTATCTTCAAAGGTCAGCTGAAAGGTCATGCTAGTAACTGTACCAATATTCTACAAACTTTGATATATCATTGCTTGCATCTTAAAAGAAGAAGGGTGGTTCATGAAATCAAAGATTTTCCAAAGTTCTGAACATTTTCACGAATCGACTGAAACAGTAAAAGAATGTACTAGAGCCGGCGCAAGGACTTGTCAATTAATGTACTGCGTGACACTTGTGACTTGGCGGGTATTACATTTCACAGTTATTCGTAGGCCATGGAGAGCAGCGTGTGTTCCTTGTTCACCATTGTTGGTGGCCACTGCGGCTTCGATTGAAAAGACAGGAGTAGGTCAGTTGAAATGGTTCCCTTGCTTAGCTGTAATGGAGATATTTCAAGACATAAATCAGCCTTTTCTATTTCCGGAATAGAAAATGTAGTAGAACTGTTACTGGCGAGAGCGTCTATCTTTGCGCTTCCCCAAAATGTAGAAAACTGGACCATATGCCCACAACATCGTTCTTCCCTGGATGTTGGCTGGAAGCGCAGTTCTGCTAAGCGTTCCGTACTGGTGAACTTGTCGATGCACGACATAACTTCTTCTAAAAAGCCAAAAGCAGAGAGAGGCCTTAGTAGATCGAGATCGCAGATCGTTTTGAAGGAGACAGGAATTTTCCTTCCCGTTGGCGCAGGTGAGATAATATTGTTTCTTCCTTTTATAACAGTTGCATAAACGTATGGTCAACTGAGTTAAGGATTTCTTGTGATATATTTAAATTGATAAAGATACTGCAATCTACATGATAGTTTAAAGGTTCAGAGTCCGCAAACAGTACCACAATGGTAAATGAAATTGTATTACCAGTAAAAAAACGTACAGTAAGACGCACAATGTACAAGTAACTGCGAGTATCGTCATCGCGTAATGTCACCTTGTGCGAGTTGGAAACCCCAAGCACCTCTACTCATGTTAAATTTGATGGCGTCAGTATAGTCTCTAATGTCGAATATAGCTCCGATGCAATTACAACCTGGAAGGCCTATGGGATGGACCTGGTAAAGCCACTAAAAGAAAAATTACGGTCGACGCTAGTACTCCAATTCAAAGCCTATCTGCTAATGCAAGTGAAGAGCTATCAGATAAATTCACTTGTATCAAGTCCAGATCGACCAAACCTAAGACAGTATCAAGTTCAACCGAGTCATCGGAGCCCACCAGCTGCTTCACAACTATTCGCCTGCCCGGAAGAGGACTGCGTCAAATCATACCAGCGGTTTTCTGCCCTAGAAGAACATTTGGATTACGGTAAGCACGAGCGTATCCTGGAACGTGAAACTTTGCTGGACAAAGCCGTACGTGGCTATGCTGTTAGGTTAGAAGAGCAATTTGGAAGTGTCCCACAGATGCATGATTGTCTGCTGAAACAGACGGCAGCAAATCCCCTTTCACTATCAATGGGTTGGGCTCTAAAGAACAGCAAATCATCAAAAACGCGATTTAGCGAAAAGCAAAAGAACTATCTCTTTAGCAAGTTCCTTATCGGGGAGGAAACGGGGCGGAAGGTCAACGCTGCCTCAGTTGCCTGCTTGATGGTAAGTGCAAAAGATACAAACGGCGACCGTTTGTTCACCAGCGCTGAGTTCTTGACCGGGCAGCAGATCACAAGCTACTTTTCTCGTTTGGCGTCCAAGCGTAAAGGCCATTCCCAAGGCTGCGACCATGCCCAAAGTAAGTCTGATGACGAAGATGACAACCTGGACATCCCCTCACTTACGACAGCTACAACTTATGTGAGCTAATGGGAAAAGCCAAGTTGTCGAAGTTTGCGATTTCAATGCTGGACAGAATATGTCACTATTTTGACATCCCCACGTATGATATCAAGGAACGAAAAAAAGTGCCCTACCTAAGCCAAATTGAAGAATTTTTGAAGAAATGTAGCTGTCAACAGTAATAATCAGTGGCACATCCCGATTCCATCGTAAAGGGGAGTGGAGGGGTGTAGTGAATTGGGTGAGGCGTAGGGAAAATGTTAGAGACTGAAAAGTTGCAAGGTAACCGTACCTAAGCGGGGCCCTCCCCTAGATCCGCCAATGAAAATAAAGTTATTCGTTTTGGGTCAGTCTAACAACTGCTACATCGTGCAAAGACACAACTTTCAAATCTTTTTCACTACTAGTTTGCATAATTTAAATGAGTGGCGCCCGTCACTTACCAATGCAAAGCTGCGTAGCAGGCCGGTATAGGGAAGGGGTTGCTCTAAAGATCCCCATTTGTATATTTTGCGGTCACTGATGGGCACAGTAAGCAATGAGCAATTAATTCAAGTTTTATAGTGAGAACATCACAATTTATAAGACAACGGGGAACTGAAGGGACGTGTGAATTTAAATTTCATTGTGTATTTACATTGAAATCTGGGCAAAAACTGTCTCAGTGAGAGAGCTTTTAGCTGGCAGCTAATATGTTTTAGTGTTCTTCCATTTCTTTCTCGCACTTGCCTCCTCATCTACACTTGTCAGGCAGGCCACCGTTAGAATGGATAAATGTATAGAATGTTTCTTTCACCAGTAGATTTGATGTATAATATTTTGTAATTGTCAATTTACCTAATTCGAAATTGATTGAATTGATATAATGATCAAAACTACCATGATCGATTTCATTTTAATGCCAATCTGTGTGTAAGTGCGGGCAGATAGAAAGTGCAAAATAAAGTTAAATTTTTATTACAATGGAGTGCAAAAATTGTAGTATTCTGTGATCAGGAAAACAACAGATTTCATGTGGTATATGTTACAGCCTTATCTCATCAGGAGCGTGATGCATTACAGTGACAAGTCGTGACTCTTGACCGTGCGCGGTATCATCAGCTTTGTTTACGCCTGTTTTAAACTCAGTCTCAAACTAAGGCATCACATGAACAATTATTGGGCTGCATTTGAAAGTAAGTCATTATTTATAAGTGGTAAGAGGATTTTGGAAACAATAAGTACAACCAAGACCTGAGTTTTTGGCACATATTCGAATGCGTGTCAAATGTCAACAAAATAGCAGTATGCAAATTAGTTAAAATTTCTCAGAATTCGATGTTGTTTTATGAAGCACTCGCTAAAAAACCCAAACCGATTTTTACATCTCGTATAAGAAGAGTGCTTAGACACTTTACAACGTTAAAATTAACCTGATTGGAGATTGGCCACATATCGAAAAATCAGTTTGTAATTACATGGTAAAATTCGTTTTCCAAGACTGTTGTCAAATCTCCATCGAATAATGTGTTTTCTTGCCGTAAAAAAATACCTCTAGAACCGAACAACAGGCATAGATAAAGTACCAAATGTCTCTTCTTTCAGTATTTGTTGTCTAATTCCTTTAGCCATAGCTTCTTCTGCCAACGAGAGCACGCTTTTGTGAATTGTATTTTAGCTAATTAATTCGGCCATTTTTGGCCAGCGAGAGCGGGAAATCGATTTTCTCAAATATTTTCAAAATTCGGTCGTATTTTAAAAAATAAACCTCGAAAGCTTCAAAACCTTGTTAATACCTCTCTACAAACTCAAAATGAAGGTAACTTGATGTTTGACCGTGGCCGCGATTTTGTGATTTTGCTCGATATTTCTGTGCATTCGCTCTTAATAACAAACATAAACTAATAGACAATGATACCAAGAGAGCCCTTCAATTTCTTTCCTTTTTTGCTCCAAAAGCATTGCAACAATTCAATTTACTTCCTTTGTAAAAAAAACATTGAATAAACACAATGCCCCTTGTTGTCAAGATAACACGATGTTGTCATTATTAAACTAGAATATTTTAAGAAATTCAAGTGGTAGGGAAGGGTTGCACTGAACCATCCTGTAGGCACCTCAACAAATGAAGACGCATTTTAGGAATGTCAAAAGTTACGTTGCATGGATTTCCTCCATAAAGAAAGCATGTTGCAAATGCTATGGCGAATACACCACAATCACTGCCATTCTTTTGTTGCTGCACTGGTATTTGAACAATTCCTTTGATATTAGGCCCAAGTAATTTCAATTGCCAGCTCTCTCAATTCCCTTGAAATAACAGAATGTGCTAAACTGTCCAATAAATGGACATGTCCAGGGATACACCCAATAGAACTAAAACACACCCAGTGATTTTTATTTACATGGACGAGCTGGACAAACTCTGTGGTCATGATATCGAAGTGCCTTACAGGGCCAAGGGTTGGTATTTGAAAGCCACTTATAAAGAGATTTACTTTGGCCAAAAGAACATGGGCTTCTTGGACGATGGTACAGTCTAGCCAACCAGTGGGTGAAGCAATGATATCCCATTCTGCTTGAGTTAGAGTAGCAATGCGTTTATGTTTTTCAATGGCAATGTTAGTGTTTTTAACCACTTTTGTAAATGTGATGTCATTTGCAGAACTCAGTCTACTTGAACTAGCCTGCTGTTGTTTCTTGCCTTTACAACTTGCACAGATCCAGGCTGTTTTGCTGTTATTTGGCATAAGTCTTAAGCTGATACATGACAAATGAAAATATTTGCCATATTTGCAATCGGAACTATCACATTCCACAAGCTTATCACTTTCCTTAGGCTTGCTTTTACATATGCAAATGGGATCCGAGGTCAAGGCAGGGGAAGGTGTGCTTGGTTTCCTAGCAGACTGAGCAGATTTTCTTACTTGCCTGAATTTCGGCAGTGTTCTACAGTTCGGACAATACCATGTCTTGGGTACATTGACAATTTGTAAGCAGGAAAGGTGAAACCTACTGATGGGACATTCCGGGTTGCAGTAGCTAACGATGTATTCATCTGTTGCAGTTCTGCAAAAGCAGACATCATCGTTTGGTGGATGGTCTACTTTGGAGGTGTTGTGCTACCGAGTATACCACCTACCAAGCACTTCTGGTAGCACACATGTTCTCCAAACGTTAGTCACTTTTGGTAAGACAGCATTCCAGTGCTCAATGTCTGGACCAAGTCTCTGCACAACTAGCTCTGCCTCTTTAATATCATAAAAAGCACAATTTCATGGTTGCACAGCCATAGGTGTTTGAAATTCCCTGACTTTTCCCTGACAAATGTAAAATTTCCCTGAGCAACTGAATTAACAATTTCACAAATTAGTCCTGATAATGGCCTCCAACCTCCCCTCACAGCCATCCTCTCCACCCATTTATTAATGCTTTCAGCAAGACAACGCAGTGTACATGAATTGATAGTTCCTTAACGTAACATGGAGACCACAGAGACGGCAGTAAATAAATTAGTACTCTTAAAATTTCACTTTTCCCTGACTTTTTTCAAAGATGTCAATTTTCCCTGACTCAAAGTGAAATTCCCTGACTTTTCCCTGACCTTGAAGAATTTTTTTCCCTTACTATTTCCTCACCTGTGGCAACCATGACAAACAACAAAATCACAGTACTGTTTCTTTGATGTAAAAATCTGCTGTTGTGCTTGGTAGTAGTATTGGTGTTGGGTTTTTAGATAGAAAATTCCAGAACTATCTTTTTCCAGACACGAAGAGGCCTTCTTCACATAGTTATCAAAGTCACAATTTTCAATACAGAAACGGCACTTGACCTCACCACAGCCTTCCCCACAACAATCACAGCTGCATACAAAGTCAGGTGTGGCATGCAGCCACGGATACTTCTCATTGATGAAAAGCCCACACCTGATTATTTTAAAGTTAGTATGTAACTCCTTATTTTTTCCTCGTAGGCTTTGATGGCCAGCTCTTCATGTTTGTAAATATTTCTACCACACATCAGAATTTACTGCCGTAACAGCTGCCCCCGAATCAAGTAAACAAGAAAAATTGTGACACTCCATGCTAAGCGACTGAACTTATTTGCCAATTTGGCTGTGTCATGAAGATATGTAAATGGAGTTTCTTGCTAAGTATACTGCACAGATAAATCAAGCGTTTTTGGCATTTCTTAAGCTTTCGGAAATTCAAGACACTTTAAATCAGGTTTTTCGGTTGAAGAGGAAGACACTGGTCATTTATTCTGATTTGCCTAAATTTGTTTCTTCACACCTGTTGACCATAACTGCCTTAGAGGAAGGTTTCTCTGTGCTTGCAAGTCCCATGGTTGATGTGGAACAAGACAGTTGTAGTTTAAATATCGATATTTTGCTTTCAGCTCCAGAAATTGCAGACCGAAGCAACTTTTGTGTAGTAGAGCACTGTCATTTCCAAGAAATCACCAAGCCATACCCAACTGCGACCACATCCAGCCACTCGTCTGTCTTGGAGAAAGACATTTGAGACATTTAGCTACAGGTTTTCGGCTTGCAAACGTCAAACCGCAAATGTCTAAAAGGAGTCAAGTGACCAGGCGCTGACTTCACGTTTGAGGTTATTAACGCACATGTTGGACAGCAGAAGGTAGGTTTTCACGTTTGTGATTTCCCTCAAGGTTTCTTTGCTTTTCTTTTCAGTTATCTCACGTATTGATGGTGCAAATATGTAACATGTAATGTAGTTATCCAACTAGATATAGAGAAGAAACTGAAATCGAAAGAGTGCATGTTGAGCATTTTGTCTTTTCTCGAAAAATAAGCATTTGCACAGGGAGCAAATCCAATATGGCAGCGATCAACACCAAGCGAGTGTTTTTACCCTTTGATTGTCATAAAGTGCTGTTTCTCTCGTGTTTAGACCCCAGCAAAATACACCATGTCTTTTAGATGGCCTAGCATGAAGCGAGATTTAGCCCTGGCAACTGAGTTTGCTAGAGGCAGGCCATCCTCTGAACAACAGAATCAAACGGATTTTGCTCGACAACTTCAGCATCATATCGAACGACCCTGAAACCAAGGAAATATTTCCTCAGCCACCAATGATCGCTTATCGCCGAGATCAAAACCTACGAAACGTCTTGGTCCACACGTCCGACACAAATCAAGCTACTTCGCCCGCAGGTTCTGCTCCTTGTCGACACCCCCGCTGCCGTACCTGTAACCACATCTCAAATGACACTACTCTACTAGCTCCAAAAAGGTCCTTCATCATCAGAGAGTCCTTTACCTGTCTGTCATCTGGCCTTATATACTGCATCTCCTGCCGTCGCTGCCCTGCCATTTACATCGGCGAAACTGGGCGCACTCTTAGGGAACGGTTTGGCGAACATCTCAGGAGTATTACCAAGAGTGCACCTGGTTTTCCAGTCGCAGAGCACTTCAGTTCCAATGGACACTCTGCGGATGACGTGCAGGTTTGCGGCGTCAAGCTCTGCGGCGGAAACAAGCAAAGGAAATGGCAGGAGATGCGTCTTATTTTCCAACTTGGTACCTGTCAACCGCACGGCCTAAATACTAACTTTCGTTTCTTCTGAAGGTCGCGCGCGCGCATGCAAGAAACAATCATTTAAACTTTAGATGTCGTGGCGTATTTCTCAACGAACATATTTCCACTGAAGAAGGGCAAAGCCCGAAACGTTTGGAACTTATTCAAAAACTTTGGCACTTTAAAATAACATTTATAAAAGTTTTTGCAGGCCAGAAAAGCCCAGCAAGTTGGACGGATTGCAGAGTCGCTAAGTGAACTCTTCTCGAGTGAGGGGAAGAGGGAAGAGGGTGCCCCAAAAGGATGGATAAGATATAACGGTTGATAAAGTACAAGAAAGAAGATACCAAATCTCTGAAGAGGTAGGAACTATTTTTAAAAAAGCCAGTGAAAAACACTTATGAATTTAAGATTTCTCTGTGAAAACACTGTTCTGATCTGATACCAGTGGTGAATGGATTTATAAATCCATAATTGCCATCATCAATGCAAGGTAGTAACGGTTTTATTTATTTCAAGCTCTTAGAACTAGAATGCCCCGCTACTTTCGTTTGCATATGAAAATAAACAATAATGAAGAGTCTCAAGAGCAGCTTAACCGTAATGAACCTTTTATTTGGGAAAATTTTACATGAAAACTTTACATGCTGTCTGCGTTTGTTCAGCCTGTTTACCATGATTTCAGCTGCCTGAACAAGAACCTGGAAAGTGGGCCTGCCCACCTTCCCATATAAAGAAAATCAATTTATTGTTATGAAAAACAAAGCCTAGGTGCGATAGCTGATTAAAATGGGCCAGATTACTATCAAATAAATAGGCCCTTAGAACTTCTCAATGTATTTGCAGCTTCCAATAATTTTGTGAGAGATTAATATCACATTAATTAAGTCATTGGATTTAGTAAACATCACATAATTTGTAATTTCGTGCTCTTGACATTCTTATTTAAGGGAGATGGGTAAACTTGCATAGGGAGTTAATTGGCCTAATTTCCCAGGGGGGTTAATTTGCCTGATGCGTAATTTTCCAGAAATTTTTGGCACTCAATTTTGGAAAATCCAGAAGAGGGAGGGGGGTCATATGGCTGAATATGGCTGAATATGGCTGATCTCTTCTGTTGGGTACGGGATATGGATATTTTCTAAAACTACACATTATTCCAAGTAATTTAAAAAATCAAGCATCAAATGAGGGCCTACAATTGTCAACAGTTTAGTTGGGAAAGGTTCTTAATGTAATGCTTGTATTGAAAACCCAATTTTTTGAAACATGATTTTAACAGCAATGAAACTGCTTTGAAAACATGTATGGTGTTGACTTGAGTCACTAATTGTGACCTCTAGATAATTCGTCATTTTAGTGGTTAAGACAGACCGAATAATGATTTACCTGATATAAACAGAGTAGTTGAAAAATAATGCTACACAGCATAAACGAGAGCACTGTAATAGGAGTTTAAAAACAAGGAAACTTCCTTTATCTTCTATTCATTTATATCTTACATACATAACTGACAGGCACTGAGGAAGAATATAGTAAATTACAGCAGCTCTGTGAAGATATAGTAACTTTCAGGCGAGACATCACGCAGACTAAGAGAAAAGGATATAGATGGCAGAAGAAATAAGGCAGGCTGCTTTGGAGAGATTAGCGCGTACATAAGCCTACCATTGCTATAACTAGGACATGGAGGGGTGGGATATATATCATGGTAAAAGATAGGGAATACTGCAGTATAGAATAGTATATGTTAGTGACTAGAGAGCTTGGAGAGAGTTAATGTGTCTAAAACAGTGTTTTCAGCAGATTTATGAATGTCATACACTTCAGGTGCTTTTACTAGTTGTAAACTAGTACAAAAGTTATGTATTTTTATCTTGTGATTAATTTTATTTTTATTTATTTATTTATTTGTTTTCCCTAGAGAGAAAACTAGATGCGGGAGAAGACAGTGATTCTGATATGGAGGACATACCTAATGACAGCCCTATTGATGGTAAAAAAAGGTGAGATAATGGTAAAGAAAACAGCTAATGGGGGGGCTGCACTTGAAAAGTTTTTAACTCTGCTAAACATTTTTCTCTTTGATCTGAGAATTAACAACAAAAAACTGCAGCTCAGTTTTCTGTTAAAAAATGGTCCTACCCATTTTGAGTACTATAAATCCCATTGCACACATTTTCTGCTGTATTAGCTGGTGTTTATTAGTCATCACAACATTTAATATCAGTCATTTTGAAAATTTCAACAGGATTCATCTGGAACGTGCATATTTTCATGTAATATTTAAAACATAAGCAGCAGTGTTTTATCAGGTATAAAATCCATACAACGAAGCCTGAGGGATCTGTGCTGCAAGTGTGAATTACTTCAAAAACAAACCTTCTAGATGAAATATTTAAGAAAATTCGTTAAATCTGATTGATTTTCTAATCGTTCTGAAACAAGCATGCATAGAACTGCAAATTCCTGTCCCACATGGACATTTGTTACAAAATGAGCCATATTCAGCTTGTTGCAAAAAGGTTGTTGCAAAAGTACCCTACAGTCTTTCTTTAGACTGTTTGAGATGTTTGCTTTAAATGCCCCAAGTAAATTTCATACTAACCAGTAGAAGGGGACCTGAAATAGATAAGGTGCACGACCTTCATATCTGATAAAAACATTCATTAGCATTCTTTATACAACGGTGCAAAGGTAGTGTCGGTCCAATGTGTTGGTCAATGGTCCATCAATAGTCGGTCGACATTTCGGTGTTGACTCTCGGTGAAATATCGGTCAAGTATCGGTAGTCTATTATATCGAGCGTCGGTCGTGTATTGTTCAAGTGTCTGTATTGCATAAAGGACAGACAAAACTTACCAGTCACTACGCTACTCTTGAAAATTTGGCCATCCTCAACAAACTTGCACGTCATGCAAATGACCAAAACAGGTACCTGTTGCCAAATATGGGGCCTATTACATATAAGGAATGAAACTACCAAAAAGCACAAGAGAAAAGTTACTCATCATAGCCACAACTACGCCCCGTTGTAGCTTCGCAGATCATGATCAGCTTGCTCCCACTACTTTTGTACTTTTTGTCCTATTTTGTACTTCTGTAGTACTTTTGTAGGGAGAAGAAATGACTTTTCTTCAAAGGTCAGACATTCAAGGAGCAAGAACCCTATGCCACGGCCCTTGAGGAGTGCAGTACAAGAACCGCACGAAAGTGGAAGTTCAAGTATAGCAAATAAGCTCACCTCGATTAAAAACCAAAATAACGAAAAAATACAGAAGCTGGTGGCAATGGACAATGAGAACAACAACTGGAAGAGAAAGGTGGTAACGAAAAAAGTGGAGGTAAGTTTATTTTAGTGTCACTGAAAGGTTTTTGAATGAACATTTATCCATTGTGCACAACCTCGTCTGAAAAAAAATTTAACCGGTTTAAAATGATAAGTAACAACATTTTCGCTTTCATGAATAATCCTGTGTAGGTTGGTTTAGAAACCCTTAAGGGAAAGACTGAAGCATTTTAGGGCTAAATAACAGCTGGCCATGCAACCGGGAATGAACTAAATCATGACTACACTTAGCCCGGCAGTGCAGTGTGTTTTTCGTTTTATTCTTTTACTAAAAACTTAGTAGCCTGTGTATATGTTATGGTTCAATTTTTGAATTGGCTTAATTTTATTTCTAAACTTGTTCAATATTTTTTAAACTGGTTCATTTTTTTTTCAAACCAGTTTAATTTTTTTTAAACTGGTTAATTTTTTTAAACCATTTTATTTTTTTTAACTGGTACATTTAAAAAAAAAATGGGTTGTACTCTACATTTCTCTTTTTCCTCCATCACCTCTTGCACTACCCTCTCTTTCTGTGTCCCTACCTTACCCCCACTACTCATATTACCTGTACATTTTTTTCACTCAAATACAAATAACTTTTACCTCAACGAGATTCAAACCTCTACCTCAACTGTAATGCTTGAGCGTCTTGTCTGAGCCTCAATCCACTGAGCCACGCTGACTTGCGGTGAAGATTTCCAATTTTAAAAAATATTTATTTCAATCACTCGTTCCCAGACCCCCACCAGCCCAAATAAATCAACACATGCCTGAACCGAGTCACAACTCGCAACATGGCTGCTGAACGTGGCGAGTGTGTCGACAAAACTGCTTTTTATGAAGCCATAGAGGACCTTAAAAGCCAGCAAAAAACGAAGCAATCTCAAATAACATTTGTGGAAGACAAGTTCCACGACAGGGCAAAGCAGTACCTCAAATCGATAATTGAAGATGATTTAAACATAGACCAAGTTCAAGACGACCGCATGACGCCTCCGCATCAACGTGGGAAGCAACAACAATAACCCGAAAGAAATGGAAGTACAGTAACGATAATATCGTAACTGAGAAAAACAAGAAAGTTGTTTCCAAGCGGCAGCTTTATGATGTACTATCCTTAGCCCACAACAGAATTGCACATTGAGGAAGACAGATCACAATGAAGTGGATCACAGAAAACTACACTGAGGTAAATCAAAAAGTTGTGAACGTGTTTGTGAAAATGTGCAGATTTCATCAAGAACAGAAAACAATAACAAGCAGAGTAAAACCGCTGAAACAACCGCTGCAAGCTCAAACATTTCTCTCTTTGCTTGAAATCGATTTGATGGACTTTAGAAACTGCTCCTGTGCCTGCACAGCACAGCAACACAAATGGGCAATAAATTTCATTTGTTGTAACATAAGAGGATATAGGACCAAATGTTGACTCTCATGCGTGACTAATCTGACCTCATTTCCACAATTATTCAGTTTCGAGATGATCATGGCGGGAAGTAAAGTAAGGTGTCAATGCTTCATGAATAAATATTTTTACTTATAAAAGAGACTTTTCTCTGTCAGGTATATGCGAGTGAGAATGAGTCGATTTAACCCTTATACAGAACCGCACTTGGTTTTTTAGAAGGAGAATTTAAGTCTTTTTCAGAGAGTGTACAACAGCCACTGCCGGCTTTAGACGCCGCTGCAGTGGATTTGCGGAATGTGCATGCATATTCGTGTTTAATTCGTGTGAAGGGGAGGCGAGTGTACGTATCCTTCCAGTCTACAAGGCCTGAATTCTACGCCAGCGTCTTCAAGCGTGACAACCCTGCTGTGAACATTTCGCATTGCATTTTGTATACTAGAGAAGATAAGAGTTTATTCGAGAAGAAGAAATATATTTTCACAAGTAAAACTGGTAGCAAGGAAGTAGTATCGCTCGAGGATGAATGAAGAGGCAGCAGGAGGTCGAGAAGAAGAAGGGCGGTTTGTGCAAGATGTCATGAGAGAAGGCAACGAGTTGAAAGTGGGTAATTATCCGCAAAGTTTGTTATTCACAACGCACTTGAACTATATGCAGGATGAACTGTGGACTCAGACCGAAGCAGAAGCAGCGTGTCATTTCAAGACTGTTTTTGAAAACACTCCAGAAGAGAACTTTGTACGTGTGACTTTGCCTAATTGCCAAGAGAGTTTTTACGGTTCTTCGCGTTTTGCCAATTTTGTACGAGCTGTCTTAAGGTGTGAATGGACATGTAGCGATGCAGTTTTCGAGTGCAGTGGATTTAATGTTACTTTTAAGTTGCGCAATTGTTTTAAAGATTACTTGGGATACCGAAATTGTTTTATTTCTCGAATTAGAGATATTATTCCTTAAAAAATCAGTGTTTTTAATCCTTTGACTGGACACAAGTATATGTTTATTTTTGTAGACACTTTGAATGTGAGTAATGTAGGGGAAGAAGAAGAAGAATATGACACTGAATATATTTCAGAGACAGACATTTCAGATAGTGAATAAAATTTTTTATTGGAATTTGCTACTTTCTGTTGTACAAATGTTGTGTTTCATTTTACCCCAGAAATGTTTATTTACTATATTGAAATCCATGTTAGTTTCTCTGCCTCGCTTATACATACACCTATGATTAGTGTTGCTGCAACGAGATGGACAACAAAAGTTATCGGAATTTATAACGCTTTCCCTGAATTCCTTAATTGAGAGAAAAGGGGGGAGCCATTTTTCTTTCTGTTTTATAAATGTCAGCTTGTACAACCTTCTCTTGTTTACAACAACTTTCGTGCTATGGTGCAACAATTCATGCCGCTCATGTTTTACGCTGAAGTATTTACATCTTTCAGACTCGTGGCTTATATCCCACATTTCTTCTCTTAAGCTATCTTTCCAGCAGTGCGCATCCGCATAAAGGTTTCTGGTCGGATAACACTGTACGCTAAAGTTGTCGAGTGGTGCGATTTTAAGCAAATCGTACCTAATGCTCAGATTTCGTTTAACTTTTGCAACAACCTCTCGCATGTCTACTATTTTCTCCAAACCTTCAAGTAATTTTCTTTTCTGTTTTATCGCTTTCTCGTTCTCACCAAAAGGTAGCGGGTGACAGTACACTCTGAGGAAAGTTTATAATTAAATATTCAATTATCTTAACTTGCGTACTAAAGGGAAAGAAAATCCAATAGTCCTCTTTCACAATTTTTGCATTTTCACGATTAGCTAGTGTAATTCTTGCGAAGTAACTTGCGGCATCCATGGCTTTTTCCTCTATTCGATATCTGCAATATTTATTGTAATAGAGAAAGTTTGAACAAACTACATTCCTCTTTGCAGCAACGTAAAGACCAAACCTCTATTCTGTTTACACAACACCTCAGAAGAAATCTCGCCTGCCATTTCTCGTCCTTTTTCTCTACCTTAACAGATAAATATTTCATCTCTTTTACTTGGGAAGTCACGGATAGATCTAAACTTAGTTCTGCAATCTCCATTTGTACATTTACCACCATTACATTAAGGTTATCTATTAATGGGTATAGTGACAGCATCTTCCTGATGGTTTTCTCATGATACATAACAGCTTCTCTCAACGCTGACATTTTATCGAATTTTTCAATTTCGCAGAAAAAATCATTAGTTATGTGACAACCAAAAGAGTTATGAAGTGATAAAAAAATTCTGTGAAATTGTTTTAGACTGTCGTATCTCTTTTTAACTATGCCTCTTACTTCTGCAAAGGGTATTGTGTTTTGTAGCAATATAAAGAGATGTTTCTTGTAGGCCACTCCTTTTTGCATTTGTCTCTTAGCTAAGCTTTTATGGCCTCCTATTACTACGTATTCTAATATGAGAAGACAAAGTTCTGTAGGTAGTCTTGTTAAGTACCACTGCAACGACGATTGGTTTCTTGTATTTTCCATTTTTCTGGGAAAGCGGGAGAACAATTAATGCTAATTTTTACTTTTCATTACTAGTCAGTTTTAATAAATTTGTTTTTACTCACCAGAGCTCACTACTTTGGTTGAGATTCTCCTTGCCGGTTTTCTTCTATTTGGTTTCCTTCTTCCTGTTATGTATTTTAAAAAAGAAGTATTGCTTTAGTACTCGTTTACTTATATAAATGGAAATGCAGTGTTTCTTACCTTGCAGACTGCTTGCATAAACTGTGAAAATTTCTTCTGCGTTAGTTTCATTTATCTGCCGCGTGTAAAACAATACCTTCAAAAGGTGTTTTATTTTTTCAGGTATTCGATTAAAAATTAAAAAGGGTAATCGAAATTAAAAGTTTAATTAAAAGGTTATACTGAGGTAAAGGTTATTGCTTAAAGAAAGAACGTTAAAAGCAAACCGCACGAAGACTTTTCAGAAGAAAAAAGCTATGGATTTTGTAAACAGGCAGGTTGAAATAGACTTGGAAAATGAAGAATTTGAAGTCGACACGTACGTAACGCTGGCTAAACAATTTGTGAAGAATGGCGTTTATTACGCTGCAGCTATTTTTATTTGTAATCTGGAGTATACAGAAGGTTTCGATTCAACCCTGATACTAGACCGAAAAAATCTGCTTTCCTCTGTTACTGCAGAAGACGTGCAAGGTATTATAATCGTCTCGCCTTATTACACTGTAGAAGTTGGGAAAAAGCTAGGACGCGTGGGAATAGACGTCCTGGTTACAAAAGCCCTTCTGCGGAAAGACATAGATTACGGTGGAAGACTTATTGCCTGTGTCGATGAAACTGAAATTCTTGTAAAATCGAGCGGAAACGATTTAAAGATAAATCGAAGTCTTTTAGACACTGCGGAATGTTTAGAACAGCAGCCAGTAAAAATCGACAAGCAGTTTGTTCACAAGATTCTGCAAGACATCGGTGAAAACACAGCTGGTCTTATTAGAAAAGGCCAGGAAGAATACGAGATTTCAGAACAATTACGACAGCGTCTTTTAGAAATGGCTAGAGCTTACAACAATCTTTTTTCTAAAGTCAGAATATCGGGGAAAGGAGTACGAAGTTTACAGCAGATTGGTGAAGTGCAAGAAAAATGTAATGGATGTAAACTTGTCATGCGTCAACACAACTACAAAGACTACAATGCAGGAGATAAAAGAAATTTGAGCAGATACAAACTTCGTTTCACATGCAGCGGGAAAAAATATTGAAGCGTTCATTCGACGAGGCACACCTATACCAAAATTAATTTTAAAAAATCACAAGTGCAAATGGGTGTCTTTGATTGACATATCTTTTCAAAGCATTGTACTAAAGTCAAATGTGTTTTATTTGCATAAAAAATGGCTTATTTAAGAAAAGGTTTGCAGACCAGCGAAATCATTTCAGTTGTTAACTGTTAGCTGTTACGTGTGCTTAAGACACATGACTTTGTTTTTTTTACCCGCTAAGACTTTTAATATGCCTAACGCCAAGAAAGCAGCAAAGAGACAGTTTGTCGTAGAAGAAGCCAAAGTCGATTGACCATGCAGACAGCCCAGAAGTAGAAGAAATTATCACCGAAAAAGAGAGGAGCGAATTGGAAGACTGGGCTAACGATTCACCAAACGTCGATTTCAGCGCACGCAGTCAACGCAGTTTGGACGCTGTCAGAAGAAAGAAGTACCTCAAAGCTGAGCCTTTGCCTTCTACTTCAAACGTTGGAGAAATCGAAGAGAAGGAGGAAGAATCGGAAGAACCGGAGATGGATACAGAACAGCAACGGCGGCAAGAACTGCTCCGCAAACTTCAAAAAGCGAAACAAGAAGCAAAAGACATAGAAGCAGGCAACTTTGTCCCTCCTCGTGTGCATTGTCCTCTTTGCCACACGCAAATGAGCGAATCGACCACAGAAATGGGAGAAACACACCTCTGGTGTTCTAACAGATGTGTTCTCCCGTACAAGCCCAGCAACGAAAAAGCCAGATACCTGGGAGAACTTTCCGCGCGCATCAGTTCGAAATATGTCAATCCCAATCACCCGCCTGACTGCATCCACGGTGAGACCTGCGCCCTGACGCACATGGCGAACAGTGAGAAGGTGAAAGAGGAATTAAGGGACGTACTATTCTTCATTTGCCCAAAGAAAGTGAGCGAAGGAAGGTGTAATTTTGTAGCATCAGCAGAGGAGGAGGACCCGCTGGAATCAGAATTTCTGGAAACATTATATATAAACAGAAATGAAAAAATTTCTAAGTATGCCGAAGAGAACAAAAAAGCAAACGAAAATAGTTTTCAACTGGGTAAAGAAGCTGCGATGAAAAAGAAGAAAAACAAAATAGTAAAGAAAAAGGGTCAGTAAGGACAGAAAGACACATTATTGTTTAAGACTTAGCAAAGTTTTTCGAAAACAGTGCTTTTCAAACATTAACTCTTTTTTATTATTCAGTACTAAGAGTGATTTGAAGTTTGATGTATTTTTTTACTTTTTTGCATGCTAGAGTGTTGTATTTTTCTTCTAGTGTGATTTTACAATAAAGATATGTTGACCATATATATATATATATATTGCTTTTTATTGACAATGAGAGAGAGCGAAAAGAGAGATTTTTAAAAGCAGAAGACAAATGACTAGTCTTTAAACCCTTTTATTCAACATTTCACACACATTATTTTACACATTTTTCCGAGAAAAAAAACAATAGAAGAGTAGTCACTAAATCAAAATACTTTTGTTCGCTTCTTATCAATGTTTTCGCTTTAAAACCCCCACTCAGATGTAGTTCAGTAATCGCATGCTATAGTAGTCATGGCAGAATGACGACCGAGGGTTAAGTTATTGTTAAGGACGATGAATATGTGAACAACCAACAAACTTTTTTACAAGTTCCAACAATATCACCAGCTAATTCTTATAATCATTTTCGTAACTGCAGATACGTGTGAAGCAATAAAGTGAATAAACTTTTCGTAGTTTTTAACAAACTTTACACTCCTGGGATAAACACGAAGCGAAAATATTAAATTCCATCATGCTCAACTTTGCAAGGTGTGCCCGTCAATTGAATTCACACTCTCTGATTGGCTAATTAACTTGTAAAAAAAGTTTGTTGTGTATTCACGGTAAGGCACGTTGCACTGTCAGTGAAATGCAAGAAGAAAGCTTACCGGTAATTAACTGGAGAAGGCAAGAAATGTGGTTAATTCTAAATACACCACAATTGTACATCTAAATTTAATTTGATCCAAAACGTTTGGTACTTTGTATTTAATTAACCACATTTCTTGCCTTCTTAACAGTTATTAATTAAGCTTTCTTCTTGCATTTGACTTAATAAAAAAGGCCATATTGCTCTTCCTTAACAATAACTTTGACTGTGTGTGGCTGCAAGCAAAGAAAATTAAATAAATGATATCACAAGGAAAAGTATTATTTCAAAATAAATGTAATCTGTTCTTGTTATTTATTCCTACACTTTAGTGATTGCACTTTTGAGTAGAGTTGACCAAGTCAGGAAAACGTTTCCATACTTGGCATCCGACAGTGTGCTGAAGATAGCCCTGAGGAACAAAATCACATGCCTGGAAGCTAAGTCAAAACAATTAATGCACTAGCATTAGTTGAAAGATAAAAGAAAACTTCTAGGGCCGAGTTGCCAAAGTATCATTTCATGATTTATGCCATTTGAAGTTTGGCAAAACTGTTGCGGAATATTGTAATAGTGGTTGTAGGTTTAAAGCCAATTCTTGATTTGTTTGGTAATAAATTAGTCACTTCTAACCAACTTGCTTCTCACTGGAATTTTTTAAACATCAAGGAAATCTTATGAATTTTAATTCCATTTTTTTAAGGAAAAGTGTCACATGTACTATTAAGTCAGCTAGCTTATTCGCAGTAATAAACATATTGCCATTGTATTACACGTTAGATAGACTTTCAATTAAGTCCCTCGTCTTATATTTATAGCCCGCCGGACGAGGGACTTTTCACACTTGATTGGCGCCATTTTGTAGCGACCCAAAAACGGGTCGCTGCACTTAGACCAATCAGAGTAGCCCTTGGGACAGAACTGTCAATCACAAGGTATTAGGCGCAATGAAACATGACATGCTTGTAGCTCGAGCGATTCTCAAGTTTCCTGAAGATAAATCTATCGAGTCCGGTTTTTCCAGGCAAATCATAACCATGAATAATTTTTTTCAAGCCAATCAAGTGTGTAAAATGCTCTCTTCCTCATGGAAATCCTGAAGTCCACTTGTGTTGTTGCCTCTCTGGATCATAGCGCCACGGTCAAAGTGCCGGTCGAAGAGCGATCATCACTCGCTACAAACAGCGCTCTCTTGTTGCTGCGAATTTCTTCATCGCCCGTGCTTATCATGATCTAGATCGGTATCTAGAGTGTGTGCTAGCCTTTTCACGGAAGTTATCCTTCATTTCTCTGTTGCGATGGCCTTCCTTGACGATTCGAAGCTTTCTCTGACTTCACGAAGCTTCCGAACTGGGGTTTCGTTTCTGTCTGCAAAGTTTCGGCACAAGATGTTCGTCAAATAACCTTCATCACTGGAGATCTCCTTTCCAACTAACAACTTGAGATTTAAAGAAGTTTTGGGTTTTATTCGCCCGCCCGATGTCGTTAACTTTCATTTGAAATTTTTGTTAACATCGTGATAACTTTTGCACAAAGTAAACAAATTTGGTCTTTCGATGCAGGTGAAATGCACACACGTTTGATTGTTTTGGTCGGAGTTGAATCAATACTAGACTTCCCACAAGTCAACCTCTTAACCAATCAGAATAGCAGAAGACAATAGGTAATAATTTTGCTTCTTTGATGAAGTTCCCCAAATACAATATCTTTTAAAACTTGCATGTTGTGCGATTGGGTCTCAAAATACTTGAAACCTTAAAAAAAATAGACAAAATGCACCTTGAACCTTAACTTTTTAGCGTTTTTAGTCTAGGCCAATGACATCACTAGTTGTAACAATGAAAAAAGTTCACATTCCATTGTGCATGGCTGTTGGCGCTATCCTTCTTTTGCGGATCATTACTTAAAGCTGTATATAACATGTTATTGTTGATTGGACATGCTCTTAGGGGGCACAGAGTGCAATGGCATACCGATAATCAGAATGTCATACGCTTAATCGATAGAGGAAGCATGAAACCTGATCTTCAAACAGTGGTCGAAGACATTGTGTATTTGTGCGCTAAATATCAGGTTGTGGTTTTTCCAGTTTGGATACCACGTGAGAAGAATGTTGACAATTGGGGATACACCCAGATGCTTTTACTCTTGCAAGCCAGTTACACTCTCGTTATACTAGAAAAATGCAACCTTTTTTACATACCTCCCTGTCGAACTAATATTCGAAACTTCTCAATGCGGTTTCAAGGACCTAAGTTTTTCAACTCGTTAAGTCATGAAATTCAAAACAGTGAAAGCATTCCTTCTTTCTTAGTCAAAAATACTCTTTGTTGAGCTACATACTTCCTCTTTCCTTTTCTTTTCTTTTTAAAATAATACATTTTATATTTCATGCTGTCCTCATAATTCGTATGATGTATTCTATATTGTCAGGAAGCCTATAGTTCGTAAGCCCCCGGCTTCTATATAGGCTTCCTTGTCACTACCACCTTAAACATTTTGTAATCTATTGTCTTTTGAGTTATTATAAATTTCTAGTGTATTGTATTATTGTTATTATTATATATATATATTTAATGTGGTTAATGGCAAAATGAATGAACGAATGCATGTCGGTTCTTGAAGTAGGTATGCTTGGGAACTAAAGCTGACCATGGATTTTACCTACACTAAGGTTTCTGTTTGGGTGTCTAGTCCAACTTTACGGTTTTACCTCTAGTGATTGCATTGGTTCTTTAGTACTTGTTATCGACAACCGTGTAGGTGTTTCTTTTACTCGCTTTGTTAGGCTACAGGATGTGCATTAAAAGTTCCCATGGTCAGAAGCCAAAATAGTTTTGTGGCATTTCGCCCTTATAAATTTTGGTTTTAGCAATAGTAATTTGTAATCCTGATTACTAGGCAAAGAGCGCAAGCCCTGGCCGAACGGGCCGCCGACCAGGAAAGTTTGGCTGCATCTTTAGGTTCGAGTGAGTGGCCTGCCCCTCCTCCTCCTGCTCCAAAAACTAGCAGGTCATTGGTTTGTTCTTTTCTAAGATAGGTTAGGACTCCTACAACTTGAGGCTCAAGCACAAGCATTAGATGTAATTCCAACTCCAAGTGAGGACTGTAATTTCTTGGTGCGCTAGTAATCATAGCTCAGATTCCGAAGAGGAAATAGTTTATGACAAAGTAGAACCGTGAGAAAATCAATCTAGTTGTGGGACTATAAGTGAAGATTCAATTGAGGAGAATTGTTCTTCGTTGCCAGATAATTTCTCGGTTTTGGAATCTAGTGATATTTCTCTCGCGCCGGCTCACGCTGAGATGGACAATTGAGTCACTGAGTTGTGCGAAACGGTCGAGCGAATACAAGCATCTCTTAATTTGGCGCAGGGTAGAAATATTGGTGTGAAGTCGTCGGTAACTTTTCCAGTGTTTAGAGGAGATGAATGCGAAGACGCGCACAAGTTTATTAGGAATTATAAGAGGGCTGGACGGTTAAATGGTTGGGGCAAACTTAATTTAGCTATAGGGCTTCCACTGTATTTAAAAGGTCACGCCAGTGCGTGATTCAAAACTCTGCCCGCACTGGACAAAATGTCTTTCGATGAATTGTCCGCACAGCTAATTACACATTTTGCTTCCAGAGGTAGTGAATGGCGCGTAAGGCAGGCGCTTGGCCAACATCGTCAATTAGAAAAGGAGTCTGTTGCGGACTATTCGTACAGTCTCCAAACGCATTGTGCAAAAATAAATTTGCCTAGAACAGAGTGGACACACTATTTTGTACAGGTTCCCCTTTCCCGAAATTCGTGAATATGTCGTACTGCAGCAGCCTAACGATTTAGAGGTGGCAGAAAATTTCGCAAAGTCAAATAATAATAATAAATAAAAACTTTATTTCTGTGTCAAGATAAAATATAGCAGTTACCCACTAAGTAAGGACACCTATCTAAACTATCTAAATATTTAAACAAGGAGTCTGTCCTAACGAGTTCAAGCAAACGTGCAGAGTTTGACCCTAAGGAGGTTTCAACTCAGATTTTAGATGAGTTGTCAAAGGCAATTACTGCCAAAGATAAGACAATAAGTGTTGTAAGTCAAAGAGACCCCTATTATGTGAGTAAGTCTGATATGAAGCAAATTATTAGGGATGAGTTTCGAGTTAATGTGAAATGCGGCTTCCAGGCCTAGTAGTTTCAATCAGCACTGACCAATCCTTTCAATCAAGGGGTTTTTGCTCTCGTTTTGGTGATGCTGTGTGCTATAATTGTGGAAGAAAAGGGCACACATTACTTTTGTCGTTCAAGGCCAGATCCCAAAACAAAACATAATCAGAATTTACAGGCAGAAACATGCGAAACTGATAAATTTACTTTCAGTGAAGTGCAGCCTGTAGAGAATTCATTAGTGGTGAAAAATGATTTAGACAAAGATGTAAGTAGTGAGGATAGTGTTCAAGTTTCCCTGATGCAGCCAAAATAATTTGCCAAATCTCCTGAAGTGTTTATGTCTCATACAGTAGGTTAACTCAAGAACGTGTATCAGCAAAACAAGGCACTTGCCTTGAGAGCAATATTGTGGTTGTTTTAGTTATTGTTTTCGCTATTATTAAGCAACTTGAGTTGTTTGAAGGAGTTATAATGAGCATTGTCAATGTAATTAACCGACCACCAAGTTTTCAATACAAAAGGGAGTGTTTTTATTCCGGCGCTAACTCGCCAGCTTTTTCTGTTTCGTCTGCTAAAAATAAATCTCCCGTGTATTTTTGTGGGGACTCAAAGGAAGAAAACCCCAAGAATTTTAACTTTATTGTGGCCAAAAGAGATAATTTACTCTTTGAAAAGGTCGATGCTGATGTTGTTGATACCTTAGATTTTCATAATGTTGTTGTAACAGATGTTATGTCCAGCGATGTTGTGCTTGATAAGATGAGTGACATTAACGCGCCTTCAAGCTATAGTAGAGAAAATTTTGGACAAGAGCCACCGATTTCTCCAGTTCATAGTAACGTGAACAATGTTTGTAGTACAGCAGGAACGGAAGCCGGATGTAACGCAAGTTCGTCTTCGAATTCTTTTGCAGAATATACTCCAGATTGCGGTGCTACAACCGCGGTCACAATGTTTGGGGACACTTCACTTTTTTATAACCTTTTCTTTGCACAAACTAAAAATGAGCGATAATAAATACTCACCCAAACCATCTTTCAACGTTTTCCCCCCCACCCCCCTAAACAACCCAACTCTGTTCAGGGGGGGGGGGGGGGGGGGGGTGGGGGATATATTTTATTTATGTTTTGATAGGAAAAAATGAAAAGTGTCCCAAAGATATTGGCCACGGTTGTCCGAGTAAATAGGATAACCAGGATCTCACAGCAAAAGATTTATTGTGGGTTATGTTATTGACTGTATTACAGTATGAATCCAATCTCAGGCGAATTAAAAAGCAACCGAAACTTAAAAATGTTTATAGGTGGTCTTATGCGTTTCAACATTGATGTGGTTGGATTTCTTTTGGACCCCGGGGGAAGGCACTTTAAGAGTAATAAGCGTCAACATAAAATAATAAGTTGGAAGTTGAAAAGCACAAAATAAAATTAAGTAAATTGCAATTTTCTTACGACTACAATTTATTACGCGGCGAATATGGCTTTTGAAACGCCAAAAGAGCCATATTTTCTAGATACAAACACAGGATACCACTCAAACATGGGTTAGTATTCCTGTGGTTCAACATAGACTCTTTAGTAGGAAGTTCCGTGCAAACTGTAGTCGCTGACTATGGAAAGCCTACAAACTCGCCAACAGAGGCAGGTTTATGTAATAACGTACAGCAGGGCCAATTTGACTACGTTTCCTACACGGGAAAGCTTTGCCACAGCAATTGTTGACGTGTTTGAGAGAACAACTGTTGCGAAAGTGTTGCAGTGGGTCGTTTGCATTGAGCATCACAAGGGTGACTCTGACCCAGAACGTAGTCATCATTATCACATGGCTGTAAAACTTTCCAAGAAAACAAGATGGGCGAATGTTCGCTCTTTTCTAGACAAGGAATTTCATATTCAAGTGAATTTCAGTGCCATTCATAGCACATATTATAAAATATTTGAGATAGTACGCGCGCTGTCGTTGGTCTATAGGTATGTTTAGATGAGAGTATGTAAACACGGTTGTGACGTCACGCTCTCTGTGTTTCCCGGCACAATTTGAAAACAAAGCTTTCGCAAGACTCGTGAAGTAATTTCAAGTACAAAAATTAAGGAAATGGAGAAAGATTTGCCAAATTTTGATTTGGGGTTTGGCTTTCTGTTTCCCCCTGAGCCCGAGGCAAAATAGCAAAAGAAAGAAGAACCACAGCGCTTTGCCTGCCTCGATGATTGTGAGCTAGACGACCTCGTCGAGGGAGCTCAAGCGAAGAGGACAAAATATGCAACAAAATACGCAGTAAACGTTTTTCAAGGTAATTTTTGCATTAAAGTACTACAATAAAATTCTCTATCAGACATCTTTATTAAAAAATGTACACAAAAACGCACACCAAACTAATATGATACAGACTGTAAATGTTTCAAATCAAACTTTGCACGGCCCATTGGTTGCCGTGTTTTGGCTGTCAAATTGGAAAAAATGTATTTTCTCTGAGACTTTCTCAGCGTAACAATCTACTATTACATTGGCAATGACAGTCGTGAACTTTTTTCATTCAGAATGGGCTTCGAAAAGAGGAATTAATGGAGATATTGGTCAGAAAACCAAAGCAGAATTGGATGCCAATTTGAGGTTATTCTACGCTGAGGCACGTAACAAAGACGGAGGAAACTACAGTAGAAGCACACTGCTGGGATTTAGGAATGGTTTAGAGCGCTATCTGAACAACCCACCGTACAAGAAAGGCAAACACATTGCTACCGACCCAGATTTCCAGCAGTCCAACCAAATGCTAGACGCCAAACTGAAAGATATGAAGAAGCAGGGGGAACAAAATGTCAAGCACAAACCTGCAATTGAGCGTGAGGACCTGCAGCGTTTGAAAGAGAGCGATGTTATCAGTCTGAAAACTCCTCAAGGCCTCCTATTCAATGTCTGGTTTCATGTCACCCTGTACTTCTGTCGACGTGGACGGGAAGGGCAGAGAAACTTGACGAAGTCCAGTTTCCTATTCCTCCAGGATGAAAACAAGAAATGGTACGCAACCATGGCCCATGACGAGTCAAGCAAAACACGCCAAGGGGGGATAGATGACACCGCCACAAACTACGAGAAACTTGGAAGAATGTACCAGACAGATCACTAGAATGATGGATTTAATGCCCTCCGACTTTACTGCAGTAAACTCAACCCTAACTGCAACGCTTTTTTCCAGTTCCCGAAGCGATTCTGGAAGGGACCAGAAGAATCAGTGTGGTTCGAAAATCGATGTCTAGGCGTAAACAAGCTCACACTGCAAAAAATAGGACTCTCGATTTGAGAAGGAACATTTCCTTACTCACTTATAAAGAGGAATATTACCTTGAAATAAGGTTTAGAACAATTAAAGTAAGGGTTTCAAGACTTGTGGAAAGGTATGTAACCTTATTATCAACAGAGCATTATCTAATTCAACTTAGAAAAAGTGTTAGGCTGTTTAAATTACACTTAAATTAAGAAAATGCAAAAATTAGGACTCTTGATTTAAGAAGCAACAGTTCCTTAATCACTTGTAGAAAGGGATATTACTTTGAAATAAGGTTAAGAATAATTAAAGTAAGGGTTTGAATACTTGTGGCAAGGTGTGTAACCTTGTTATAAACAGAGCATAATCTAATTTGCCTTAGAAAAAGTGTTAGGCTGTTTAAATTATACTTAAATTGAGAGAATATCATATATGTGTTACTCAAATAAAGGTACATTTCTCATTATGACCCTTAAAGCAATTGTTACTCCCTTAGAAAGAGAATATAGAAATAAAAGGTCCTCAAAAAGGGTGATGATATATTCATAGCCTTAAATTGAGTGATTACTATTAAACCTGTTTTTAATTGTAGTAAGTAATTCCCTTAATGTAAGGTAAATCAAGTTTTTCAAAGTGTAACATTCAGAGTAACCTTTCAAAATTGAAATCTTTAATGACAGTCATTTCAACTCCACAACCCAACAATGACCTTCAAGAGAAGTTTTGCTTGAGAAATTCAGTGTTGTTACCAAGGCCACCCAATAAAATGTTCCACAGATTTAGCAAATAAAAATGGTGGAGTTTAACAATAGTTTTCCAACCAATTATCCTTGTAATCAAGTTGTACATTACAAATTAAAGGCAACAGATTTGTGGTCATTTTGGATAGTTTGTTAGAAAACTATTGTAAACCTCCACAATTCGCAGAAACTATTGTCTGGTGGCCTTGGTTAGAGTAGCAAACACTGTGAAACCATACATTAACAACAAAGTCATTCCAACTCAAATAACAAACTACATGTAGGTAACAGTTACAGTGAATCACATAAGTCAGTCACATCATACTTAGTGTTAATGTACATTTTTTGATCAAGTTCCCACTTGTGCAGTACTTCATGGCTTAGAAGGCTGTCAGGGGTAATGTACAATGCAGACATGGCCTGTCCTAGTTTGTCAATTTCATATGAATTAAGAGTATCACTGAAGGTAACTGTTTCAAGTTCAGCAACTCTAAAAATTACATCGGTACCATTTACTATCCAAATACCAAGAAGATCACCAAAGACAGGTTTCTCATTTTCTGCTCGTAACAATAAACTACACTCATTAGGGATGTACTTTGTGCCATAAAGAGTTATCCATTTACAGTCGCAAATGTTAACAATCAATTCATCAGAAACTTGATAAATCAGGCAAAACTGTTGTTTGGCAAAATTATACTTTTCCCCTGTGAGGGGTGTCAAGGGCCCTTTTGCTAGGTTATTGAATAGGCCATGACTATCTGGGTCGGCAAACTTTGCCATCATTGATCGTTGTTCACTCTTTGCAAGTGAAAGGGATATGTTTTTAAAACTTGCATTTTTTGCAATTCTTTTAAAATCCTTGTGCTTTGCCTCAAATCGCATGTTCCAAAGCCTAACTAAAGGTCCACATAGTAGTATAAGTCTTGGACAGTGGACCAAGTAATGCATTTTTGGAGTTATCTGCTTATGGAAAACATTCTTAAAATTTGTCAGAAATTGAGCAGTCATTCTCTGTAGTAATGAGACAGATTCACAGCTTAATACTGGAGCCAGCAGTAGACTGGATATCTTCATAAGTAGCTGAAATACTTCAAAGGGCTTGTGACTTTCATCAATGATGTCATGGAGAATAAAAGGCAGAACTCGAAAAAGCATCCACATCTTTGCAGCATCTTTTGCAATGTGCTTTCCTGGTTTATCAGTCAAAGATTCAGGATTAATTGGTTCTGGTTTGTCTTTGACCTGTGAATATCCATATCGGAACTCCATTAACCGTGAGTTTATAACATCAACAGTTATTGAACCCTTAGCAATATAATACTGAAGCATACATTTGACAACATATGGTATGACACCCTCCAGAAGGATGTGCATCAAATCTTGCGGTCATTGTTCAGTAATTTTAAATCCTGGAAATTTACTCAAAATGCTTCTCCTATCCAAACCATAGTTCACCGAATGTTTTGTGAGAGCTGGATTGTTTTCCATCCTTTCATACTGACTCGCTAAACGAGCCTCAGTTCTTAGAATGCATTCTTCTTCATGGACTATTTTTTGAATGTCATCTTGATTGGCTTCACAATGCCTACAACATTTCATGACAAATGCAACACCTTCTTTAAAGCCCCCGGCAAGGTTAGAAGCTGGAGTATCACCACAAAACACTGAAAGAGCACCCGTAATAGGAATGTTACTGTTGCCTACAGTGAAGTAGTATCCATCCTCAAGTATGTTCAAGTCATTCAGAAGAGGCTTCAATACTTCATCGAATCCATATTTCTTAAGATGGGCAGTTTTAACAACAGCTAAGAGGAAAATGGCATCCAGTTTGGAGCGTACCTCCTGCCTAAAATTTCCCAAGGTAAAATAGAAGAATGCTATTTTATGTTTGGTCACGCGACTCCCAGCACTGTTACAGAGGTCACAGTCATCATAGTAGAGGATAATTTGTAGAGCCTGTGCATCATTGGAAAATACCTCATGATTAGAAAACACAACACCATCAATAAAGTCTCCAAGTTTTCCATCATTTCTATACTGTGGTTCTTTTAGAACTTCCTCTCGTGTCTTTTTGTTGTTTAGCAACACTGTCAATGTTTCTAGAATTGGAATGTAATAAAAGCAGTCTGACATCTCTTTGATTCTACGCTTGGCTCCATGTGCCACAGGTTTAAGTGTTTTTCCTAGAACTACACATTTGGGCTCCTGAAAAAAAGAAAAAAAAAACTGAGCATGCACCATAAAATCTTGACTGTCTTCCCCTTCTCCCTTCCAGTTACAGCTTTTAACCCCTTCCCCCATATTCTCATTTATTTATAGCAAGTTATACTTGGAGAAAAAATTCCTTGCTATGATTACGATTACAAATGTAGAGGGAGTTTTACAGACATTGATGAGTGTCTTTCAGAAACATTTTTTGCCCCAGTTATTACCTACAAGACTAGTGATGATAATATATACAATGACATGGTGACATAAGGGGTAACCTCTAACACATACCACATAGGGAAATGACTGCTTCATATGTTCCTCTTGGTGGTGTTGGGTTTCTAGTCCTTCAAATGGTGTGGTTTCGTCTTGCCATATATCCTGAAAACTCTGTGATGCTGTAAGATCATCCTGTCCTTCTGAGTTTAGAAATTCCGTTACCTTTCTTTTTAAATGCTGAATAGATTTCTTTAAAAGAGTTGTTGTACCCTCTACAACGTCATCAATCACAGATTGCGGAATTTTCGCTTTTTCCTTTAGTTGTAAAAGAAAAAGTGCTGCTTCTTTCTTCTTGTCATAACATTCTATGTCTTCTTCTTGAACTGTATCCATGGTTTCAGACAAAGACTCATCGAAACCTGTTGTTGGAGCTGTTAGAGGGGTCTCTTCATATACAGGTGGATCAGATTCCTGTAGGTGATAATTTTATATTTACATCAAACATTGATTCAGGGTCTATAGAAGTGTAATGTATTATTCCAAACACGTATTAGAACATTTTGCAAAAATTCCAAGCATTTTTTTTAAGTCAAAAGGTAAAATTGCGATGACAGTGACGTGATCAGTTCTGGCTGAATTTCATACCACTTGATTGGAGAACTGTTCACAACAATAAAGCTTCAAAACTAACCACTCATTAAAAAGCCCCCCAGAAAGTTGTCTCTCCCCACAGCCCTCCACCCCCCCCCCCCCCCCCCCACCCAGTCCCACCCCTCCCAAAAATTCTGTGATCATAAATTCTGTGATCCATCCTTAAAATCATATTTTAGCAAACATACCTCCAATTCTTCTGAATAACTTTCTTGATAAATCTGCTCTTTTCCAATTGGTTGTCTCAAAGCAGTTGAAATTTCACCAATGTGCAAGTCTGTTGCTGGAATATCCAAATAAGCGTGATGACGATTTTTGACATGCCGATACAAACTATCATACTTCTTGTACGACTTTTCACAGTTTGAAATACCGCAGGTAATTTCAAACTCTTTGTCACCAGAGTGAACTTGACGAATATGGGCCAACATTTGGCTCAAAAGCAACGCCGCAAAACCCACACACAAACCACATGTCCACATCGCCATTTTCGAGCTTTTCTGTGTCCAAAGTGTTTGTGGTCAGCGTAATTCCATTTTGTACAGCTGCTGTAAGTCACATGCTACAAATCACGGCTTTTCATTGGTCTTTTGGGGTAAAAGAATGACGTCAACGAAGAAGGCACATTTGCAGCGCTCGTCATTTGGCGCGGGTCAGGGAGTTTGTGAAGATTTGCGGTCGATTGTGCACAGTTTTTATACAGAATATTCGACGTTTTTCAGCTGTTTTGTACTCCTTTGCTGCCATTTTAGCTTTATTAAGTCCGGTGTTTCCCTGTTTCTGCGAATGTTTATTGAAATATGTCTTCTCAGTCGACGTCATTAAGAGAAGAATGCAGCGCCTTGGATGAAAGCAGCGATTTTATTTCATGGTTCCAAAAACACTTTCCTACAGCTCCTTCTGAAGTTATCAAGGCTTTTGAAGGTGAGATTTTTAAGAATTGTTTTTGTCATTATGGATAAATACTCTAAATATTGCAGGGAATGTTCAAGCAATTCGTGGTACAATTATATTAGCGCGGGAAATTTCCCGCCAAAAATTACATGAAATCAGAAATTCCATAACTTATATATATTCTCACATTATATTTATTGAAATATCGGAATGGCCAAGAAAACCTGTTTTTTCATTTGGTTGATAAAGTGTTTCGTCGAAATTCGAAGGTTTTACTTAGCCATCTTACGTTCTTTATTTTTACACTGTTTTCATAGCTGTAAGTTTCAGTCATAATGCATGAGTGTTGGACGTTTTTTGTGACAAATTTGGGACTATTTGAATACGTCCAATTTTTGTTCAAAATTATTAACTGTCAAAATCTGTTCAATTTTATACTCCAGTGTAAATAAGCTTATGTCACTACCTAATATGGGAGCTTTGGACCTCTAAGGTCCTCTATTTGGAACAACTTGTACACTATAAAAGCACATTTTAAGCAAATTTGAATTTTTGAACATGATATTTTTTTTAAGCAATTTTCTCATACTTCTAAATAGAAAACACCATCACTGGGGATGACTTCCTTGACATGGATGAGCGTGACTTTAAGGAGGTATTTCCACGATTGGCCCATCGGAAGATGGTGAAAGGAATTTATAATTGTGTAAGTCACTAGTCTTTTTGTTATTAACACTGTAGGTTACCCTAGACCAGTGGTTATGGAGACTAATGTATTCATAGAAAGAATTCTGCGAGTGAATATATGAAAGATCATTTTGTTCATAGGGTTCACAGTATAGGTTTTTGATTGGTTGGCCAGGATATATAACAGGTAGCTGCACACAGGCATTCTCAATAACTTCTGTAGCAAGTGGCTCCTGTTGTTGGAATATGGGGCTGTGCTTAACTAGAGGGCATCCAGACCCTTTCTTAAGGGGGGAGGAGGGGTCTGGTTGAAAAATTTTGAAATCTGTAAGGTTGGAAATACTAATTGTAGCATTCTGGGCTGCACATCAAATTAAGTGCTGTTCATACACATTTTATTGCTCACAGAAACCAGTATTCTGATTTTTTTTCATTCTTTCATAAGTGGTCTAATATTGTGTGCCAAATAAGATAACTAGAGAATATATTTTCTAACATTGTATAGCTAATAAATAAGTGTTACATTTAAATGCACTCTTGTAGTATCAACAGCATAACTGTACTTAAATTTAACTTTCTCACACAGCTGAATGGCTCCGTGTCAGATCCCCTGACTCCTGGCTTTACTAAAGTGCCCAAGCCATCAACATCTCAGAGTGATTCATTCACTGATGATGATGAATCAGAAGTTTCGTTCCAATCAACCTTGACACTAAACTCCTCTTCATCTGGTGATGCTTCTGATGTCTTCTGTTCCTCTCAAAATAAGAGAACATCAACTCCAATTCCCCCAAAAGTGTCATGTGCACCAGTTTCAGTGCAAGGTAAGACAAGCCCTGATCTGCCTTCTGGCTTCATTATTCCCTCTAAGTTTGGGAAAGTTACAGATGGAAATCTGAAGAGTGGAAACCTAACTGATGTGGACAGAGCGAAAGTTATAAAAACTGTGGCAACTTGTGTATGGGTGCACACAGACTCCCCATCTCCAGGATGTTGTGAATGGTTGGCCAAACAGTTGATCTCAAAATACCCTACACTTGCTGATGCTGACCCCCGCAAGATGCTGCAGACTGTACCTACAGCGCCAAAGGAAGACTTCAAGTATTGGGTGAGAGTTTTGATGTCTTGCAAACTTATGTTGTATGCTGCCTTAGCAATTTAATAGAGGAGTTGTGACGTGTCATTTTCTTACCTTCTCGACCTAGCTGATAGTGTATAACCCTTAAAGATCCAGTCTTGGCCAGGATGCATTGGATGCGCATTAGAAAACAATAGAAACCTTGCTATCAAGTAAACCAAAACAATAACAGATGCACAAAAAGCATAATCGTCAATACTGGGTCTTTAAAGCCCAGCTATCACCATACACATTTTCCATACAGAATGCTATTATGACAGTTATGAGAATTTGGTGTGAAATCAAGACAAGCATTTTTTTTTCCTGTTGATTTGCCTTATCACTTGTTTGCTTGACATTCTAATTGGATTCATCTGGAAGGAGAACATAAATATTGATCGCTTAGGACTTAAAAGGGTTATAATAATCATTATTATATGGGTGGCTCTGTGAGCGGGCAAGATGAACCAAATCCCGTGCTGTGATTGGCTACCCGAGCGGGCAAGATGGAGCGATCTTGCCTGCTCGGGATTGCGCGCTTTGTCCCGCAAGAAAAATTTCTCACTTTTTGGTGTCTTATCCCATATAATAAATCCTTTAAGCTTGTTGGGTCAAGATGGCTGGGTATTGGCCTCGTTCTTCTTTTGAGAGTGTTTATGGACCAAGACGAAAAAGAACTTATAATAAGGCCAATATCCAGCCATCTTGACCTCTCGCTTGGTCAATAACCCATACTTATTGCTACTGACTGGTTGCTTAACTAGTACAGTGTGATGAAAATAGAAATTCCTGAAACTGGTGGATTTGGTTAGCTTTGTTTATGTTCTGCTAATTCAACTTTTTTTTCCTCAAATGTACCAGCATTCTCTAAAAAAGGGCTTAATGAAGAAGTTTGAAAACTGGCGGTATCGGGAAAATAAAAGGAGTCCAGATTTTTTGAAGCAGAAAGCAAAGAAGAAGAAGAAAAAGACTGAAGGTACATGACAGCAGCTGTGAATATGATAAGTGGGGCATGTGTTATTGTCTTTTGAGACCTTAAAGTTATTGAGAGAAAGTGAATTGAGAGTATAACTGGTAAGAATAAACTTTAAGCTTTCATCCTGAAGCCGTCAGATACTAAGTACGCCATTCTCGTTAAGTATTGGTTGCAAAACACTCCTTTTACTATCTAGCTTAGTTGCAAGATTGTTATTACCCTGACTGTGTATGGCCTGTAAGCCACATAATTTTTCGCCTAATTCAGTGTAACAGCTTCCATGGAGATATGTGATCACTTTTCAGGTGTTCTCAATATACACAATGTGTTCCAGATAAAATTATACAAATATCATTATACAAATATTTTGTCCTTGTTTTATTTATTTAGAAGAAAATGTGGATTCAGATCCTGCTGCAATGGAAAGAAACATCAAGAGGTTGAAGGATGAACAAAGTAAAAGTAGAAATCAAGATGCCACTGTACTGCAGAATCTTCTTTCAGTCACTTTTGGCACTCGCCATCAGCAGCTTCTCCTCTCAGATGGAAAAACTCGTGTTTCCAAGTTATTGAAAGATTGGCCCATCCTTGGCAAAGAAATCTATGTATGTATAAGCTTCAACATTTTTGTCTGTACTATAAGTGCTAGGAAAATAATTATACAGTAGCTACAACAGGATTCTTAAAGATACAATAACAATCAAAATACATTTTTTCAATTTTGTGATTCGATTATCAACTAGCTACTCTACCATACTGTAAAGATTTACAATGACAAATTTTGTATATCTTTCACTAATGGATTAAGCACCTGACAAATTAAGTGCGGAGGAAGTGTATCTTTGAACACAACTTTTGCATTTGTCTTGTGTTAGAAAATTGTGACAAAGAATGTGTCTTTTGCATTTTTTTTTCTTAGTTCAGAGAGGAGGTGTCAAGGGCTTTGTCCAAGGCAAATGTACCTGTCAGTGATTTCACTGTAATAGAAGATAACTGGAAGAAAGTAATTCCAAATATCATGTACATGCTTGGTGATGTCTGCACACAAGACAATAGTATTCCCACCGTCAATTTCGGTGAGTACCATATTAATAGTGACTCGACTAACCAACAAAAAGGGTTTAAAATTGAACCCACAAAATTATACCTGTCAGGGGTGTTGCATGACAGTGTCAGTCCCGTAAAAGCAATCTTGTGAGGGCTTGTAAAGGCTGTAAAGGAAAATTTATAAATGACTCTTTTCTTTAGTGTCAGATGAGGGAAGCATCAGGGTCCTGAGAAAATTTGTGGGTGAAAAAGAAGCACGTGATGCTATTTCCAATGACACAACCTTGCCTGAGGAGCTTGTGGAAGTCTTACCAAGTGAATGGAATCTCGAGGATGATGAGCTACCAATTGTACCACATTTAAAGAAATACCTCACAGAGAGTGCATGGCTGATAGTGGAAGATGGCCTTAAACATTTAAAAGAGAAAGCCAATAACTCTGGTAAGCAGAAGTTCATAAAGGTCAGCTGTCAGTGTTTTAGATTTAAAGCATTCAACAAGTTTTAAATGCCAGAAGCTGATCATGAAAATTCATTCTTCTATATAGCAAAACAGCTGAACTTCCAGCCATCACCTCTCTATTATGGTCAGTTTACTTGACACCATATTGACCAAAAGTGAAAATCAATTAACAGCTCTGCAGTTAAAGAATCAGGTTATTTCAAGTCAGTGCAAAACCTTTTGCTAAGTGCAACTGAATATATAAAAGATCATATATTTGAACTGCAGAGAAAAGATATGATGACATGATTGATCATCGCAGTTATACGCAAATTAAGCAGCTGTAAAATTAAAGCCTAAAAAAAATGAGGGCTAAATGGGACTCAGACCCATGACCGCTCAGGCCTGAATTTTTTCCAGGCTTTAATTTCACAACTGCGTAAGTTTTGTATAACTGCGATGATCAATCATGTCTTCACATTTTGCTTCGAGAACAAGTTACAGCTGTAATCATTTTGTTTTAGTGGCTAGTAATTTTTTTTTTAAAGTTGTGAATTTCATTTGTTAACAGATAAAGAGATTAATGCGCTGCTCTCACTCACCAAGCTTTTTCCTGGTTTAAGAAAACTGAAGAATACAGGATCTGATTTTGTGGTTAATGTTGCAGAGGTGAGCCATTACACAGCCTTTATGCATGTCAGTACTTTTATGTTGTCAGTGAAAAGATCACAGTTATGTTATAGCTGTTCAAATTTCTATTGAGGTCCCAGGGAGACATAGTACATCCAGAAGTAAATTAATACTACTGACAGCTCAAGTCCCAAGAGTGATCTACATTTGTTTTTTCCTTTATATACAAATAGGATATCAAGCGTACAAGTTACAAGAAAGAATAATCATAAGCCAGGAGAAATTTGCTTTATTTAACATTAAATTCTCAGATCTAGAACTTTAAACACTCTGAAAATAAAGTGGCAGTCAGTAAGGATAATTTTTGTATTTATATTGGGGCTTGGAGGGTAAAGTCTAAAAATGTACAAATCATTCAGTTCACTGACATAAAAAATAGCTCTTGTTTTTGCTAGTCAGTGTTCTTTCATATGTACACATAAACAACAGTAGAAATTGTCTCCTTTATACAAATGTGTACTAAAAGTTTCGGACAATGAGAATGTTATGTTAACACAAATTTTTATTGACATTTGGCCCTTTCTTTATAATTTCAGAATGGCAAGTCTGTCACAGAGTTTCTCAAGAAACCCCCATCAACATCACCTTACATCATAATCAGTAAAAGAGGAAATGGCTGGCAAACATTCCTTGCTTGTGGTGGAAACTCAATACTGGAGACAACTACCATCAGCACTGGAGTTGCAGCTCTAATAGGATCATACTTTCTATTCAATTTTGAATATCCGCCTGAA